>JAHBCN010009840.1:0-33619 GCA_019359885.1 Listronotus oregonensis
ATTCTAGAAATATTCTCCCTAAATACCGCTCGTGCATAAAAATTAACCGGATAATTTTCATTTAAGCTTGTTATACAATTCCACCGGTAATTCTTAAGCACTCGTGGTATTAGCAAAGAATATAAACCTCAATAAGAAGCGACATTATTCGAAGTCCCAAAATTTTTAGGAGGGGGCAGCTGTCAACCCGCTGCCGGCAGCTTTTAGTCCGGGATTACATGTTTCGTTTAGTGCTTTGTTGAGCTTTATGTACTGTTTCATTCGTTTCGTTCAGTTTTGTGAATATCTTTAAAAAAAAGCACTAAATGTGCCTAGTAATTGTGATATTTGTAAAAATTATAGATCACAATGCGAATCTTTAGATGTTAATTCTTTGTTAATATACAGTGTGGATCAGCCAAATGAAATAAATTCAATATTAAATAAATGGGGGCTTATTCGAAAAAATGCTCGGATATGTCGATTGGTATTTTTAATTGCGCATTTTTTTCAACTAAAACTGTTTATACAGGGTGTGTCATGTGACGGTGGCCAGTATCAACTTTCTTAATATATATAGTATATTATTCATTTTTTCGATTTTTTCAAAGCATTCTAGACAAATTTTATGTTCAATGTCCTATGTACCTATCTTCAACTGTTTCGTAAATATTAAGCGTTTTCAGGTTTATTGCATCTATTGCCTTTGCATCTTTGCCACTTTCGTGAGTGTTACTTTTTGTGCATATACCTACTAGAGGCAGCCGTGCCGCTTGGCTGTGCGGACAAGCGTGCAAGAGAGTAAGAAGAATAGCTGTATAACATTATCTCGCGCCTTGTGCTGATTAATTGGCGGAAGGAGTGTATACACCGCCGACAAATTAAGAGAGAGAGAGGGGAGAGAGGTTATACACCTATTCTTGCTTCTCTCTCGCAAGCTTGTTCCCAAGGCTGCCTCTAGTAGGTATATGCACAAAAAGTAACTTTCAAGAAAGTGGCAAGCATGCAAGCACAATACATCTAAAAGCACCTAATATTTCCAAAATAGTTAAAAATAGGTATAGGACATTGTACATGAAATATATCTAGAAAATTCTGAAGAATCCAAAAATTGACTAATATACAGGGCGTTGCATTTAAATTAGGACAGTTAGTGTTGGCCACTATTACATGACACACCCTGTATAAAAAATTGTATTATAAAGCTTACGACACTACAAAAAACATTCATGGAGCGTTGCAGCACCCTCCCGATTTGTTTATTAAATATGTTTATGATTTGGAACATGCTTTTAAAACTAAGTTTAGAGACATTTGTATAAAACAGGAAGTTTCACATAAACTCTTAAATGAAATGGAAAGAATAGAATTTACCTATCCATGCAATGATTTCCCAAAAATGTACATTATAAAATAATTTATTAGGCTTAAAATATTTTATACAATGTGATCTAAAGTACCAGTCAAAAGATAAGAAAACTAAAAATTATATCACACATATAATCAATTTATAGTCACGGTAACAAGTCTATGTAACTTCTCTCCACTCTAATCTTTCCAAAATATCTACTGAGATTTTTTTCCAAATCATAAACCTATTTTCAAATTTAATTAATTTAATGGGAAACCCTCTTTTTATTAAAGCATGCTGTACATTGTATATTAATTTATTCTTACTAAGAAATTTTGTTGTTGTTACCAATATAGGAAATGCTAAATTATATGTTTATGTAATAAAAAAATTAAAGTACATTGTAGTGTTTTTTACAGTAAAAATGAAAGGATATACATTTATAGTAAAGGTAAGTATTAAGGTGTATAGGTGCCGTTTTACAAAAAAAAAACATCCCTCCATTGAATTTTTGACCCCAGAAACCCATAGAATCACATACCTTAAAACTTTTTCTCTTTTTCTTTGAAATGGGAGATGTACATCAAGAGTAATTAGCGGAAGCAAAAAACTGTATACTATTCGTTTTTTTCCAAAATGTTATACAGTCAAATTAGTTAGACGTAAAATGGATTACAAAATTTAATTCTGCATGGGTACTCGAAGACCTCAAATATCATATATTAACACTTACTTATTGTCTTATTACAATTTTAAAATAAAGATTTCTTATAATTACTTTACATCTGTTCACAAAAAAATTACAAAATATTTTTTTTTTTTTAAGAAAAATTGCAACCCCTGTAAACATAGCTTTGTCCCAGTGGCGGCTCGTGAGATTTATTATTGGGGGGGCACAATAAATATAATAGAAAAAAGTGTGATGATATTACCTTATTTAAATGTAAAGTCCATTCTTCTGTCCTTTTTATTAGAAAACGAATCAGTCACTTTATTATCAAAGTCAGGTATAGATTGTATAATTTTTTTTTCAATTGATAAAACAGCTAGGGCATTAAGCCTGTCTTGCAGCATCGTATTTCTCAAAAAAGTTTTTATGCGATTTAATGTTGAAAAACATCTTTCGCATTCACTTGTTGACATTGGTGTTGTACAAATAATATCTGCGAGTTTGTAAGTTTCTGAAAACACAGTTTTAAGATTATTGTCGGATAAGAACATTAAAAGGGGCAAAACTCCTTCAATCCTGCACATATCGTCCCTGTCGTAAATGGCTGTTAGTTCAGTTTTTAATTTACCACTGTCAAGCATGGGATAAGATTTCACTGTTAAATCAAAATATTCTTGGGGAAAAGGCACCTCTGTAACTTTCAAAATTTTTGGAAAAAATAGTTTCGCTGCACTTAAATGGTCTTTAAAATCAAATCTGTCTCTAATTTGAGTTAAAATATTGTCACACACTTCCTTCGAAATAACATGTCGCGATTCACCAGCAGACGCGTGCTTCTGTCTTTTTCTGGCAGGTTCTTCTTCCTCTTCAGGTTCTAGGTGATCAGTATTTGATCTAATGCGGATAATTTGTTTGTCAAACTGTTCAATTGCATTTTGAATTTGTACGCTGTCAATACCTCTGGTTTGTGCTTCATTAAAAAATATTTCAACATGGGGCATAATGAAATGAAAGAATTTTAACCAGTAAATAAACTCTGCACTATTTAGATGATTTAAAAGTCCGTTTGCTTCACCAAGTGTTGTGGAATCCGTACTATCATTATCTAAAATTTGTTGAAAGCACTCCTTGAAAGAATTTTTATATTCAAATAAAGTATTAACAGTCCTACTTTTAAAATTCCAGCGTGTAGGTGCAGCACGTGGTAATCTTCGTTTAACTACCTCATCAAGCACTGCTGTGCGTTTTGCTGATCTTGAAAAGAAGCTTGAAAATGATTGCAAATTGGCAAAGAATATTTTAACTTTTTTATGACAATGTGCTGCCTTCTCCATTAATAAGTTAAATTGATGGGCATAGCAATGAATAAAATGAGCATTTGGAAATGATTTTTTAAGGATCGCTTGAACGCCATTGTTTTTACCGCTCATCACTGCAGCGCCGTCGTAACTTTGAGCTATCAGTTTTGATTTTTCTGAAGGGGAACTTAGAATGACATCAAGTTCAGCCAAAAGCGTTTTTGACAAATCGTCAGCCGAGTAGCCAGCCGGTTTAATAAAAGCCCAAAAACGTTCATACACTTGTCCATCAATGACATATCGAATTATAATAACCATTTGTTGCTGATTAGATGCATCAGTTGTTTCGTCAGCTTCTAAAGCCACAAAGTTTGCAAATTTTATTTCTTTTAATAATTCGATTCGATAAATCTCAAGCATAGCGTCCAACAACTCATTTTGTATGGTTTTTGAAGTACCTTTAAAAACTTTCGATTCTTTTATATGTATACCAAGGATGGAGTCTAATTCAGCAGCAAAGTTTATTAACCCCATATAAATACCTGGATTATTCGAAGATTGTTTCTCGTCATGTCCTCTAAGCGCTAATTCAAATGCACCACAAAACTTTATGCACATAATCAGTCTTTGCAAAATATGTCTATTTTTTTGTACCTGTTCATTTTGCTTCAATTTTTCCCGCACGTATGCACTGTCTAATTGTTCTCGTATGTTTGTTTTCCCCAAAACACTAAAGTCCATGTATGATTTAAGATGGGAAACCGAATTTTCGTGTTTTTGCTCTGTCTGCTATATGTTTTAAATCATCCACACCGTTTCGAGTCCAAGCTGTAATTTCTTTTTCTAAACAATATACACACAAAACAAAACAATTTATTTGTGACCGGACAACCACAAATCCACTTATATTTATCGTAAATATTTTTGTTGAACACTCTATTATATGATCTAGTTTTACTTGAACTTGACTTGAGTACTTTATATCTAAATCAGGAGTAGATCGACCAATCTGTTTAACTAAAACTTTCTGTTCAAACGTCAAGGGACCGTTCTCTAAGAGGTAGCGAACCGAATTTATTTCGGATTCCATTATCAGAAATACTTAAACATTCACCAATAATTAAACTTCATAAAATTATTATCATGCATTTCCGCGCGCAAACCACAAAAGTCAAAACCGCTTTTACTGGAGTCGGACTAATTGGAGACACGCAAATTTGTGCCCATCATTCGGCTAAAAATTGCGAACGCCGAGGATGTGCGATCCTTCGCGATTATGGGCCGAAAGAGCAAAATTCGAGTGTTCCCGGAAATTAGTTTTGAGTGCGTTAATGCTCGATCCTCGCAGGTGTCGTGTAGGAAGTAACTTTTGAGTATACTTCATGGCAATAGACAAACTCGAATGAAAATAAATATTACAAAAAATAAGATTTAGAATTAAATAATATTTGAAAGAGGGTGGGCAGTGAAGAGGGTGGGCACGTTCCCCTGTGCCCCTTAAGACCGGCCGCCACTGCTTTGTCCAAAACTAATTTTTCTCAAAAATAATCTAATCTTTTTTGAGAATAAGCAACCCTAAAAAGACTGCAAAAAAACTCCTTGAAAGGGACGATTTTCCAGGACTGCAATATATAGTTATACATATAATTTTTTTCCCGTGTAAAACTGAATTTTTACCGTTTATATTTCTCTCAGTGTACCCCCAAGCTGTTTAAGTGTCATTCCGTCTACACGTGACATCAGAAATTTGTTTCCCATATAACCAATGCTATTGGGAACTTTATGTCGCTTCTTATTGAGGTTTATATTCTTTGGTATTAGCCCCGAACATTTCACTCATATATAAATTTTCCCATAAGACACGTTAAAAATCAAAAAATTTCAGCGGAAATTTCACGTTGCCTAGACAACGTGATATTTCCACTTACTTACAAACACAGAACAATCGAACCTGTTTGTTTGTATTGTCAATTAGAAACGTTAAAATCAGTCAAAATGAGTTGATTTGGTCATGTACACGATGAAGAAATAGATTAAAAAAAAAACGTTTTAATAGTCTAATACTCCCATATTTCTTCATTCTAGAAATATTTTCCCTAAATACCGCTCGAGCATAAAAATTAACCGGATAATTATCATAAAAGCTTGTTATTTATAATTCCACGAGTTCGAAGAACGAGTGGAATTTGTACAGGGTGAGTCAACGATAGAGTAAAGTTCATTATTTCATTGGTTTCAAAAGTTATGAGAAAATAGTAAATACAAAAGATGTAAAGATTCTTAGGATGCACAATTTAAAATTATTTTAAAGTATACAGGGTGGCTCAAAAAAGCGTGACGAATAAAACATACATTTTTTTTAAATTAAACACCCTATTTTTAAATTTTGTTTTGAATTCCTTTTAAAATTCTTCAACTTTTTTATTAATAATAATGCATACCTAAACCTAATAGTTTTTCCAATATTTCAATTTTTCTAAAAAGAAAATAATTTTCACACTTGCAAAAAAATTGAAAGGTAGATCACTCATATTTGATATTAGCGTTATTCGAAGATGACGTAAAAGATATATGCAACGGAATTTTAATTAGATGCTACAGGGTGTTCAAAATAAACAAATATATTTGGATCATTTTAAATTGAAAAATCTCGATTTTTTTAAATGGCGCACCATATATATTATTATTTTTTCTGAAAGATCTTACAAAAATCCACAACTTTTATTAAGTACATGTCATATACCTATTTTTAATACTTTGCGATTTATTTTAACTTTTCCAATATTTACCCTTCTTTTTGTCTAAGACTATTGCTATAACATTAGTTGGCCATTTTTAAATTTTAAATTCACAGAAAAAGTAAATAATAATAAATACCTATTACTACAAATTAACTTATTTTTAATTATTATTATGGCGCAATAAATGTTCAAAAATATGCCCTTCTACTTGGATACACATGTTTAGTCTTTTTCGTATATTTTCTTGGACGTTCATTAGCATAAACGGTGATATTCTCCTGCACGCGTCCCGAATCCTATTTTCCATATCTTCTGGTGTTGTAGGGGGATTCACATAAACACGATCTTTAACATATCCCCACAAAAAGAAATGTAGTGGTGTTAAGTCACATGATCGAGGGGGCCATCCAATGAATCCACCTCTACCGATCCATTTCTGTGGGTAATGATTATTTAAAAATTCTCGAACTTCTCGATGGTAATGCGGAGGAGCTCCATCTTGCTGAAACTACATTTGTTGGATCTCAATGTTATCAAATTCTTGAAGAAGTTGAGGTAAATCATTCTGCAAAAAGTTTAAATATCTAGGCCCGTTAACTGTTTCGCGAAAAAAATATGGTCCAATAATATTAAAGTGTTTTATTCCACACCACACATTAAGTGACCAATGGTTTTGGTTTTGCACTTCCCGTACCCAGACTGGATTAACTGTTGAATAATAGTGCATGTTATGACGATTAACTGCACCATTACTGCGAAAAGTAGCTTTATCGGAAAACATTATTTTAGACAAAAAATTTGGATCGGCCTCTATTGCTTCATTTATAACGGTGCAGAAGTTTACCCTTTGTTCAAAATCGCGGTCTAGAAGTTCTTGGTGTAGTTCCATGTGGAAGGGATGATATTTGTGTTTTCTAGTGGTGCGGTTAACGGTAGATTGGGATGTATCACATAAGCTAGCTACTTGACGGCTACTGACCTGGGGATTATCTTGAACTTGAAGTAAAATTTCCAATTCTTTTTCCTCATTGGTAGCATTCCGGTTTACCACTTTCCGTTTTTCATATTCAATACTACCACTAGCATTAAACCGTTCCATTAAACACTGAAGAGATTGCCTAGTCGGTACACGTCTATTAGGGTACTTCGCCTTGTAAAGTTTTACTGCCAACAAATAATTTCTTTGCGCCTCACCCAGTATATAAATCATATCAATTAATTCAGCTTTAGGAAAATCCACACTTATTTTTTTTTAAATTTACTGACACCACAATAAATTTTATGAATTTATTTACTCAGATGTCAGGTTAAAATTTGACAATGTCATTTTGTCATGGCCAACTAATGTTATAGCAATAGTCGTTTGACAGAAAGAAGGGTAAATATTGGAAAAGTTAAAATAAATCGCAAAGTATTAAAAATAGGTATATGACATACTTAATAAAAGTTGTGGGTTTTGTAAGATCTTTCAGAAAAAATAATAATATATATGGTGCGCCATTTAAAAAAATCGAGATTTTTCAATTTAAAATGATCCAAATATATTCGTTTATTTTGAACACCCTGTAGCATCTAATTAAAATTCCGTTGCATATATCTTTTACGCCATCTTCGAATAACGCTAATATCAAATATGAGTGATCTACCTTCAAAAATAATGGCGCTATCGTAATTTTTTTGCAAGTGTGAAAATTTTCTTTTTAGAAAAATTGAAATATTGGAAAAACTATTAGGTTTAGGTATGCATTATAATTAATAAAAAAGTTGAAGAATTTTAAAAGGAATTCAAAACAAAATTTAAAAATAGGGTGTTTCATTTAAAAAAAATTTATGTTTTATTCGTCACGCTTTTTTGAGCCGCCCTGTATACTTTAAAATAATTTTAAATTGCGCATCCTAACAATCTTTACATCTTTTGTATTTACTATTTTCTCATAACTTTTGAAACCAATGAAATAATGAACTTTACTCTATCGTTGACTCACCCTGTATAACAAGCTTGAATTTTTAAGCACTCGTGGTATTATTACCGAAAATTCGACGAAAAGTTTCCATAAACAGGACCTAAAAAATTCGTCTAAGGCTATGGTGTTTATATCCCGTTTAAAAAACATCCTGAAGTTTATTCTGAGGTCACTGTCAGTTACAAAGAAATTTATTTTTACTTTTTTTAAGAAAATTATTATTTGATACAAAAAACTTACAGATCCTTTTAACTGTTTTCCGGTTACATTGATCCAAGGATGGCCTCCGGTAAAATCTGGCAGATTGTCATTGTATTCCTCCGAATGTATGTTTCTATCCTGTTCTTTCTCTATGTCATCAATATTGTCGACCTACAAAAAAATAATTTCTTCAATTATTAAACTCAAACCGACACACACAAGCGAAATTCGGGGAAAACCCGGCCATAAATCGGAAATACCAACTTCGCAATTAAGGCCTATTCTGAGTATAATTTAATTATCTAGTTACCTGGGTATAATAAACAATCACCCTTTTATTTTTAGTCTTGTCACTTGCAGAAATATTTTAGTTGAAAGCTGATGTTCGTGGAGACTATTTCATTGTGATTCAAAAGCGCCTGTGAAAATTAGTAATTTATATTCAGTTTTTCGGCAAAGTGTGGGTGAAAATTTTGTAAAATAACTATGGAGCCTATTGCTGGTGGTAAGTAGAATATTAAAAATAATATTTATTTAAAATATTTCTTTACGTTTTTTTTATACTGGTGTTCTGAAAAGTTAAAATTATTTTTTTTTTAATTTCAATTTTTCACTTTTTGCTAAAGTAAAAGTATGATTTCCCGTAATTTCCCGCATTTAAATTAGCTTTAAATTATTGTTTAATAAGTCCTTTGTAAGATCCCATCTTAAGTTGCTGCGATAATTTGCGATCTTGACGAGAAAATATTTTTAAAGATTTATGGTCTGGGTCAAATTCGTATAAAATGTAGGTCCCAAACGCAACAAATAATTTTCTCCTACTAACTTAAAGAATAAATCAATTTTTATAAAATTAAACATTATTTTATAGAAAATTAAATAGAGAAATAAAAAAATTGCCATATGGGTTTAAAATTCAATATGGCGACCAATTTTAAATGGCGAAATCTTATTAAAATATATTGTTTTAATTACATTGAACTAAGAATTAAAGAAACAGTATTAACAATCATTCATGTAGTTTCAAAATATAAATTATAATCCAAACAGCTATTGATAAGTAGTTTTAGAATTAACATTCAATTCTTCAAGCTACGGTCCCAATTTTGGAAGATTTTTCTAATGTAATTTGATGTACCATTGATTGCAAAGTATAATCTGTACAAATATTATAAAGAGGAAAGATTTGATTGTTTGTTTGAATTGAATAGGCTCTGAAACTACTGGATCGATTAAAAATTCTTTACCATTAGAATCCTAATTATCCCCGATGAACATAGGCTATTGCTAGTAATAAAATAATTAACAAAATTACAACTTTTTTTTTCAGGGTCTGCAACAAAATCTGCTTTGTTTAAAAGAAGCCAACTTGTCAATTGGTTAAGAATTTGTCAGTCCAAAGGAAAGAATGGACAGTGTCGTTATTTGGCAGAAAAAGTGACCTCTACCATCGAGTTGAACGCTTGTCAGAAAAAAGTCTTCAAAAGTCTTATATAAATTCATCGAGAAATATGACACAAAATGGTCAACAGCATCATGAAATAAAACTGCATTTGAAAATACAAATCGAGATTGGTTAAATATTGAGTTGGAGTTTTCTTCGTTACATGTCGTTACGGCCATTCACTGGATTTTTAGATTTGAGTGAACGATCAAAAAGAAGAAGAACTGAACCGTTGCGAGCAGATCGAAGCCCGGGAAGAACTAACATTTGCTGCTCAAATGAAGTTTAGGCCCGAAGGTAAACTGGATGAAGCAGATGTGTTAAATAATGTTCATTTTCAACACCAACCCGCATCAAAATAAAAAAAATCTCTTCAAAAAGAATGTGAAATATAATTTGCAGCGGACGAAACCTTATCGCTTTTTGTAGAGGCTAAATTGACAAAATTTCAATATAATCTAATAAGAAATTCGGCAAAAAGCCATAAGTCAACTCTTTATCCTAATTATGAGTCCAACTGCCCGAAAAAAAGATGCTCCCAGAAAACCTAAACATTTCTGAAGATGTAGCTGAAGTGCCTCTTCAAAGTTTGCTGGATCATACATCTTTAAGGTTATTTGAGTCCCTAAAAAAGTTTTAAATTCTTTAAACCAAGAAAATTATAATAATTTACATTTTAAATTTTCAAATGGGGGTGTGACGGGAGTTCTGGGTGAGTCAATACAAACAGCAGTTTGTAGAGTCCAATATTTCAGATGCTAATATCTTTTTAACATCAATGGTGCCAATCCAGCTCATTAACGGGGACCCGAAATCAAAAGATAAGTTTGTAATCTGGGAAAATCCCAGACTTTCCTCCACACGATTCTGTAGACCTCTTAGAGTCCAGTTTAGGCACGAAACAACAGAGCTATAAGTGAGAGAAAGCAATATTTTGACCAACAAATTCAGATTTGCAACCAACAAAACTTGATATTCAAGGAAACGATGCATTTTTAAAATACATTTTATGTTTTACAATGATAGATGGCAAATTGTGTAATGCTGTAACTGAAAATACTTCAACTCAAAGATGCTATTTGTGTAATCTAACATCCAAAGATTTTAACAATATCGAGAAGATTTTAAAACGGAAATACTGAAAATCTAGATATCAACTTGGTTTGTCATCTTTACATCTTGGATTCGTTTTTTGAGTGTTTGTATCTATCTTATAAGATGGAATTTAAGCATGGGCAGGAGGCAGGAAAACAAAGAAAAACTTCAAATGCCAAAACGAATCCAAGACTTTTTTTAAAAATGGGACTATTGGTTGATAGACCAAAACCTGGTTTTGGAAGTACTAATGACGGCAACACTGCTCGCCGTTTTTTGAGAATGCTGCTAAATCTTCGAAATTACAGGCATTGATCAAGATTTGATATTTAGATTTAGAGTAATTTTATTAACAATTTCTAGTGGTTTCATATAAAAATTGATAGTTTTAAAGACTACTGTAATGAGACGGCCAGAAAATTTGTAGAATTGTATCCGTGGTACAATATGCCAACTTCCGTCCATAAAATCTTAATGCACAGTTCTGATATAATATCATATTTTATGGTTCCAATTGGGAAACTTGGGGGAAGCCCAGGAATCAAGAAACAAAGATATTAAAAGATTCAGAGAATTTCATGACGGAAGTTTTCAAGAAAACAAAACATGGAGGATATATTTTGTAATCTTTTAATATCCTCTGATCCTTTAATCTCCAATATGAAAAAATCATCTGCTAAAAAGCTTAAACAGTACCCTTCAAAAGTTTGGCATTTTTTGATGAACCAACAGTTTCTGCTGATGAAAGTGATAGTGAAGATATTGATTGATTTTAATTATTAAGATAGGTTAGGCTTTATTATTATTACAAAGTTATTGTTAAGTGGGTCCTTATATACTTTACATACTTAAATATATTACTCTTAACATGTATTTTAAATTTTCTTATTTTTTACACAAGTAGTTAGTTATAAATTAAATAGAACAAAAACAAACAAATCACAACTCTATTTAAATTATAATAATCAATTTTATTAACCTCAGGTATATCAAAAGTCTTGTCATTTTGGATTTTATTTCAAAATTTTCAGTCAAAAAGCGTTTATTTCGGCGCAGATTGAAGTCGGATTGAGGCACTCAACAGTGACAAAGGCAAGTCAATTTGGAAAAAATGCAGGATTAACTATCTCAATCCTACAATTCTGTTAAAATGGTTTACCTCTCTCTCTCTGTTAAGTGCCTCAATCCAACTTCAATTCGAAAATAAACGCTCTTATTTAATTTTAAACTCTTAACTGCTAAATTGTTAAAAATAATAACAGTCTAATAATAATAGTAACATTTTTCATAGAGTTTTATTTTTTTAAGGAAATAGAGTACTTACAGCGCTTATGTATCAATAAATGAACCCAAGGAGAGGGGGCTTTAAAAAATGTTTAAATGAACGTGTTATCTTAGTTTTAACATTTTCTTACGATTAAACATGTTTGTGATTCATATCAGCACTACTACTATTTATGGCCGGCTTTTCCCCGATTTTCGCCTGTGTGCGTCGCATTGGGGCTTATACAGTCTTTAAAGTTAAAATATGTATAGAAAAAGGATGCATCTAAAAGATACTAACATATTGCTAGTCCCTGAAACCATGAATATTTATTTTATTAATTAGAAGTTACACAATCTCTGAGACTCCTTCAAACAGCCTGGCTTTTAATTTTATATCATCTTACCTCTTCGTTATTCGCCTTTGTCGGATAACTCTGTTTCCTTCTCGCCGAACTCTTCTCTTTCTCCAGCATGTTGTGGTTGTTATGGGCGGGAGGTGGTTTCCCTTGAAACAAAGAGTAATTCAACACTTTCGGAGAGGATGGAGTGATTGTCATTCCCAGTTTTCTACACGTGATCAGTTTGCGGAGTAATTGTGAGGCTTCACCTGAAAAAAAAACAACCTCCTTATTTACCAGAGCTAGAACCCATGTACTATTATAGCGGAGCGATTCCGTAAGTCTATGGTGTCGTTTTTTTTTTTGGCGTAGAACCAGATCAAACCTGTTAGGTTTCTTTGAGTATGTCACCAGGCACATGAAATCGTATTTTACGACATTTTTTGTGGTCTCGAACTTTTTAAATTAATAAAAAGTGATTTTTTTAAACTTATAAAAAAATTGATTTTTTTGTTTCCACCCCATAACTTTAAAACTATCAAAGATACCGAAATTTTTTTTGTGTCAAATTAAAGCCCACACTGTAGCGATTGTAACCTTATAAACAGTTTGGGCAATTCCTTTTTCATTCCTCTAAAAATCATATAAACTAAAAATAAATATTTTTGGTATTGAAATTTCCACCAATCGATAAACTTTTTGTTTTTGAAAATATTTTCATACATGCAGCGAAGAAAATATAGCCAAATAACAAAGTTTTTGAAAAAAAAATTTTTTCCTAGAGCGTATCGTTTGGCAACAGCGATTTTTTTTTCAGACGTAAAAAAGTATTATCGGGACCCAATAGCACCGCATGCGGATAGCGTGCGTAGTTAAGTAATACATTAGTAGTGGTGGTTGTCGAAATTTAGAGTGTGCCGTAAGTATTTAAAATTTTAAAACAATGAAGCGAATTATTTGTAAGAAAATTGTGTATGATGGATACAAATCTGTTTTACAAAAACCTAGAACAGCTATTCTCAACCGCTGGTCCGGCGGACCACCATGGCACAAGTGGTCCGCGGAGAAATTTTACTGGTCCGCGGACAATTTTCGATCCGCGAAAAAAAATTTACTTATTAAAAAAACAATAATAACTAAATTTTGGTCCGCGGGCCAAAAAAGGTTGAGAAACGCTGAACTAGAATACAAGGGTTGTTATCATTACTATTAAGTGCTGAAAAAAGGCAGGATAATCTAGCAAAAAAAAATTCTGTCAAAGAAATGATATTTTAAATGGCGAAATTAAAATAAAATATCATAAAGACTGTCGTAAAACTTACACAGATTCTCAAAACTATTATCATAATTTTGCAATCAGACAGTGGCGCCGCGCCGGTCGCTTCAAAAACTTAAATGCGATAGTTTTAATATTAGACAAATGTGTTTTTTGCAGCAATAGTAAAAATAAAAAGAAAAGTTATATAAAAAATCTGTTTAAACAAGTAATTTAAATATTATTGGTACCTTCATAGTATAATTGGTACCTTTATAATGGTTTTTATTTTGTACTGAAACAAAATACGAATTTCAATTTTATCCTTATAAATCCTGTTTAGGGTATTTATTTTTTTACATAGTACTGAATCTTTAGGTAGTAAAAAGCTACCTATTAAAAAAGTAATAAAGCTGCCAGGAATAGAAACAAAATTAATATGATATCTAAATTACGTGGCTATAAAGAGTTTTTGCGTTTGATGAGAAATATCATAAATTATGTTACAGCCACTACATCTCTGAAAGAAACATAAAATCGCACAAAAATAGGAAAACGGTTTCCGAACCTACCCGAAAATAGTTCGACAATATCTACCTTTTCTGCGAGTATTGGTAGTGATGTTCAGATAGATCTTTTACTTCCTGAAGAAATGTCCAAAAAATTTAAACTTTATTAAGAGCTGCTGCCAAATACGTAGTGCAATGGCTTTTTTCAACAAAATTGAATTTCCAACATATACTTGTGTGAAAAAAAACTAAAATTTGTAAGGAGTGTAAATTTCGTTCCTGCAATATCATTATTAAAGATTTTAAGGCAGAAATGGATTCAATTTACGTAAAATGCTACTAATGAAGCACCCTAAATAACTATTTTAATATTACATTTTTGGTTTGTAAAAAAATCCCCCCGGGTTGGACGATTTTTAAATTTGCAATGTAAAATATTCTTTAAGTATTATTATTTAAGGCAAAATCCCCGGATGATGTAGTTTTCACCAAGAAAAGCGCAATAAAAATTCAAAAAATTGGTCATTATTTGACTTTTTTATTTTAACTATTTACGATTTACATGTAATAAATTCATGCATCGCCAAGACGTTTACAGTGTTGCTAAACGGAAATATTATTAATTTAAAATTAAAAACTTTGCCTTTACCATAAAGATAATTTTCATTAAATCAAAAATATTTGAATTTTAAGCCAGTTACAAATATAATTAGGGAAAATAAAAAGCCGCTTTAACCCAGCACTAATCATGACCGACCAGAACGGCGCATTTATAAAAAAAAAAATTAAAAAACGAGGAAAACCTAAAGGGAAACCCTAAAAAACAAAGATCATAGTTTGAAAGTTGTTGTTTGTTAGTTCTGGTTAGTTTTTTAAAACAACCTCCAATAATAACAAATTAAATAAAAAAAGTCTGGCAACATTGCTTATTCAAGCAGCATTGGACATGTCAAAAAATAGCTTCGTATCATCTCTTTATATGGAAAAAAGAATTATATATTCCTGTTTAAAAAATGCCTTTAACGAAGCCTTAGTTTATTTTAATGTATGTACTATATTTCTCAAATTTAATTAAAAGACACAAAGCATCCGCAATTTTTTGTTGCTAAAAAATTTTTAAAAAAAATAATGAAGTTTTGAATGTATAATAAAAAAGAATAACGAACCCCGGAGTGGTTTTTTTTGGCAACCAAAAAAAAAACGTTGAAAAAACCCTTTTACTAATTGGGTGGGTAATTAATACAATGATTGATATTTTTGTATGGGTTTAAAAATCTACCCACCTGTTTTGGATATTTACAATTTTTCTTTTCTAAACAACTTAAGCAGCCCTTAGATCTGCGTTTAAACCTGTTGATACAACTTTAACTACCTACCTACACTTCCACGGTCCGTAAGATCTTTGTAGTGGGCCGGCTCTGCTAAGCCAAGCGCGCAAAAAATATGACTTTGGCCATTAAAAAAATATCACTGACTCAATACTATAAAAGGAATCTAAAAAATTTTTGTTTTAAAAACTTTTTTAAACATTAGCAACAATTTGTACCCAGCATGTATGTATAAATTTTCAATAATAAACTTTTTTCTCGATTGCTAAAATTACGCTACTAAATAACAATTTTGAGTTTCGTACTATTTTAAAAATTTGACAAACAATCTCAGCTTCAAATTGGGACGCTGTTTGAAGCGCTATTGTGTTCTACTTTAATCTAAAAAAAATTTAACTTGATAGCATGAATATTAAAGATATAGCAGTGGAGAAGTTAAAATACGTGTTTTATTGAAAACCGATTTTTTTGGGTTTTTTCGAAATAAAAAAGCTCTCGACCACTAAAAAATGTCGTAAAAAGTGATTTCGTGTACACGATTACCTTATTAAAGAATCCCAATAAGTCTGGTTTGGTTCTACGCCGGTTTTTTTTTCTCGATAACTAAGCGACTTTTCTTCCAAATTTTACTCAACTATTAGCGATTTTCTTAATTCCAGCAAGTTTTAAAGAAAATTAAATATGGAGTTACCAGATAGTGTCGGCATACTTGAGCTAAATCCATTATTTTGATTGTTGTATATATTTTTCCAATCGGAAGCATCATAGGGTCTTTCTGGGGGTGGTGAGGCACTATTGGTTGAGCTCGAATTTTGGTCCTCTGTCGCCTATACAAAAGGAAGATCATGGAATGTTTAAAATAATGTTTTTCTACTTGCGTTCGCAAAGTACTTACTTTGCGCACGCAAATGGATGACAACGTTTAACTTTGCGCACGCATTTTCGTTCTGCATATTTGCCGTATTTATGGTCGATTTTATAATGTATTAATAACTTCTGGATGAAATAATATTAAAAAAATGGTTCTAGATATTCTTTTATTGTGCTTAATTGAATTTTGGATACATTTGGCGTTTATTTAAAAATCCCATATCAATTTCTTTTATTATCATTTTAATATTTTCATGCCATATTTCATAGACACCATGCTAAACAATAAAAATCAAAAAATTTTTTTTGTTGTGCAGCAACCAACAAACATTTTCTAATGTCATGGAAGAATCAAAAATTCGGTAAAAAGTTTAAAATAAGTTTTTAAGAATGGAGGAAGAATTTCCAGACGATGTTTTAAAAGCTGCAAGTTTGAAACTTAGAGCTCCTGCCGGCAAAATCAAAAGAAAAGTACGAGAAACAGTATAATTCATTTGGGAAAAATGGTGTGAAGAAAAAAAGGGGTTAGAACTTTGAAAAGGGGGTACTTTTTGCCTATTTTCTCAAATTAAGCAAGGAATTTAGTCCAAATACTTTATGGTTAGAAAATTTTCGTGAAAATATTTTAAAAATCAAGAAAAATGTAGATATCGGCAAGTTTTATAAGTTTGTAGGCTTTCGGCCAAAAAAGTCAAAAGGGTTTTTTCAAAAGGAGAAATATCTACATTATTAATGAAGCACCTGATGGAAATATGTCTTTGGATAAAAATTGCAACCATTTTCGGACTTGCTGGGGCCTGCAGAGAAGAACTCGCAAAAAAGAAAAAATCCGGCGATCGAGGACAAAGGCAACCTAATTGTTGTGAAGATTTCAGACGCAAAAAACTATACCTCACGTACTTTCGTCCTGTCTGAAGAGATCAACGATGGAAAGTATTTGTTCTTATATCGGAAGTATACAGCACCCACAACACATCAACGGTTTTTCGTATATTTCAAAAGAATTTGCACACAATAATGCGTTGGGATGGGAAGATGCCTTCTGAGATAGCAGCATTTTTAAAGTTGCCGAATCTAGAGCTATATACCGGCCACAGCTTCCGGCGATCTTCTGCAACGTTACTTGCAAATTCCGGAAAAGGACTCATAGATATAAAGCGGTTAGGCGGTTGGAAATCGACAACGGTAGCCGACGTATACATTTAAGAATCAACAGGCTACAAAAAGAGGTTAGGTAAAAAAAAAAATTAAACTGCAACAAGCCAAAAACTCTCAAGAAGCCAGATGAAATGTCCTGTTCCACAGACGCTGTTCAATCAGCTAAAACACAAGATTTCGTCTTAACATCGAGCAGCGAACCATCATCGACGTTTCTAAGAAATCATTTGAAATGGGCCATAAACCTTATACATGCAACTAATTGTACTTTTAACAATAATATTGTTAATAATTAATAATAGTTTTTTTTTTCGTATAATCAGTTAAAATAAAAATTTAATTGTTTACTTTGGATTTTTAATTTTTACTGAAATATTCGTATATTTCTAATAATCATATTCTTTAATAAAACCCTCGTAGAAAAAGTATTGTTACTAATACTTGCGCAAAGTGACTTTTCCGCACTTAAAACTTATCCGAACTCCGCTTCGCGTCGTTCGTCTAACTGCTTTGGCGTGCGGAAAAGTATCAATTTGCGCACTTATTAGGAAAATACCTATTTTTCTATACTATCTCGATATATTTTATAAAATATTACCTGCGACATATCGACCTCTAATCTATCTGGATCAGAACCATCACTGGAAACAGACTGAGTGTCCATATTGTCGTCGTCTCTAGTCAGATCCATGTCGCACACAACGTTTTCCTGCCTTTTGTTTTTCGACAAATCGGCAGGTTGCGGTTGCATGTTATCACTGGCTACGTAAGCGAATTCTTTATTCAGTATTCGGGGCGCCTGTAAAATAATATAAACGTAACATACAGGGTAATAAATAAATTAAGTTAACGTTCATATACAGTATTAAAAAAAAATAAAGGTCCATAAAAAAATCGAAATTTTTGGTGATTTTTGACAGGCTTTAGTTCACTGAAAAATGGTCGTATCAATATATACAATATAAAAAAAAAACATTTTGAAGCTTCATGATTCTAGTTTTAAGATCTTTAAGCCGAAAATTTTTTTGGAGTCGCGATTGTTACGTTATCCAAAGAAATAGCGCGTAAAAGAAGTTTCCACTTTTTTTTTGCTTTTTTCTTTTGACTCCAGGCTTTTTAGCTAGACCATCATATGGGTTGGATTGCCTGTTTATCCAGCTTTAATTTTTTTCTTTTTTAAATCCTCTGTAAGTCCATTTCTCGCAGAAATATCGAATTTTAAATGAAAAAGCCATTTTGCATTCAACCGCCGATCTCTCAGCAACCAATGGTCTTATACAGAGTGTTTGAAAAATAGACGAAGATATTGTAATGAGCGATTCCGTGTTTAAAAATACGAGAAAAAGTTTCTATAAAACATGGGTCCGGAAATCCACATTTTTCAAGATACAGGGTGATAACTTTTTAAAAAATATTAATTTTTTATTAATATTTTAAAAACTATTTACTCGATTCTTTTGAAATTTTGCAATATTATTTGTTGTATTAGAAATTTACACCCTAAATAGATTAAAAAATTATGGTCCATCTTGCGAATAAAATTGGAAAAAATTTACGGCAATGCCTTTTTTGAACTTTAATATTTGTTGTTTGATTAACAAAAAACACCCACTCGTTCACACTGCGTTTAAATAAAGGCGATCCCCTGAAAAGGTTATAATTTCTTCCAAATTTGGTTTTGTTACCGATTGGAATACTTAGAACTTTAACAAAAAGGAGCCGCGCAAAAAGGAATACATGGATGGGGCCCCTATTTTAATAGCTTAGCTTCCTCTAAATAACACCTTGGGGTTTTAAAGGTGAAATTAATATGCCCATTAAACTTTTTTTTATGGGGAACATTGGTTTCGCATATACAAATAATAGGGTTAGAAATAAATTTTGTCTTCGAAGAAGGAACATAAAAGCTTTAGCCATTTTCTTCAATCATTCTCAAAGGTTGGATTGGGAACCTTTTTTGTGCTGTTGTTGCACTAAAACTCCTGGAAATTTTAACCACAACAAAGTTTACCATTTCAAGTGGCATGCCAGTTGAAAAGGAGAGAAAAAAACAGAGGAAGATTTTTTTTAAAAATTGGGCCCAATATTAAGCTGGCAGGCAGGGGGTACATTTTTCAAATTTTTTTGTGGGCCCTGAACCTTTTTTTAAATTTTCCAAATAGCCTCTTAATACAATAAATAATAGTTTAAATTTAAAAAATCATCAAGTCCCAAAAACTGGGAACTCAATTTTCCTAAGGTGATAAAATCACACTAAAAAATTCAATTTTGGTAAAGTTCACCAATTGAAAGCAATTTTTGACATTAACAGAACGACTTTTAAATAAATAAAAATTTTAGATTAAGGGAAAAATTGACAAAGGGGTTTTTTAATTTTTAAAACCGGCATTTGCCCCCTTGAAAAAACTTTGAATTGGGCATCCCATAGAAAAAAGAAGCATATTTCTCATAATATGTAAAAATGAATTATGCAAAAGATACCTATCAAATTTAAAATTTCGAATAAGTTGCCCTTTTTGAGGTTACAACTAGGAGAAAAATCAAAACCTCATTGGGCACTAACCACCCGGAGGCGGGAAAAGAAAAAAAATAAAAGGGGTACTACCCTTCAAGGTGTCAAAACCTTTAACTGAGGCAAAAACACAAAGGATCCAAGCCCTGGGCTGCAGTGTCAGGCGGACAAAACCTCAACTTTGGGATTTTGAATCAATCAATCAATCGCGTCAAAAAACAACTTCTTCACCTCTTTATTTTTTTGTATCTCCTTCGTTTTAAGAAAAAAAAAAAAAAAACGGTTTCATTGCATTCCCCCCAAAAAATGGTTTTTAATTTTTTTCCAAAAAAAAACACGGTGCCTTGGGAAAAAAAAAAAAAAAATTTTTTACGAAAACGGGGAATCTTATTTTAATTTCTTCAACAAAATTGCCCGTACCGCTGAAAAAAATTCCTCTAAATGTAGAAACAAATAACTTTTATGCCCATGGAGCTCCTCCTCATTTTTTATGCTGTTGAACTCTCAAAAAACACCTTTTGGGAAAAAATTTGGGTTGGAAGAGGTGGACCAATTCAATGGCCCCCCCTCCCCCGACTTAAATCAATAGATTTTTTTTATGGGACACCTTAAAAAATCTGGTTTTTAAATCCTATACAAAAAAGAAATTAAAAATAAAATTGAAAAATTTTCGAAGAAGTGAAATAGACCTCGAATTTTGTCAGTTGTTTCCCAAAGTTCGTCAGTGAAATGTTCCGAAATGAATGGTGGACATTTTCCTTTTTTTGTGTTTGTTCCTAAAACTCTTTTTTAAATATTTTTATTTTTTTTTCAGGGCCTGTGATTTTTTTGCAAAAAAAAAAAAAATTTTGTCAATGGGTCAATAAAACCTTTTATTTTTTTTCAAAAAAAAAGTAAATGAAAAAAAATCAAGATGAATGTTGATTTTTGGGGGCAAAATTAAACACAAATATTAAACTGCAAAAAGGGGTGGGGTACATTTTTTTCCCAAAATTTTTTTCCTAAGATGCCCCCGGGGCGCCATGGCCTTATAATTTTAATCTTTTTTTAAAATTACCTCTTAATATAATAAAAAATATTCCAAAATTTTAAAAAATCGATCAAGTTCCCAAAAAATTTTCTGGGCCTCGAAATTTTTATGCTAGGGTAATGGGTTTTAACAATCAAATAAAAAAATTTTAAAGAACCAACTTTTGGGACCCTAAATGTTTCACAATCATATTAAAAATGAAAAAAAATGTATCGAATTTTAACAGCAAGCAACGATAAAATTTGCAAAAAAAAAACGAAAAATTTCAATTTTTTTTAAACGCTTTTGAAAATTTGATGCAAGGATGTTTTATCATTTTTAACTCATAGGCTATTTGCCACCATTGTAAATAAGCTTTAAATTGTGGTCATCCTATCAGATAATAGTATAAAGAAGCATATTTCTCTATAATATAAAGTAAAATATGCATATTTATTGCAAAATATACGTATTAAAATTCAAATATTTTCGAAATTAATTCAGCGACTGGAACGCTTTGTGATTGGTTACAACTTTGGTGACGTCACTTGCAAGTAAATAAATGTCACAAGCTTTGTGTTATGTTTTTCTGTATTTTTGATCTTAGTATCTAAATGAACTGTTTCTTAAGCATTTTATATAAAAAACATATTTCAAGTAACATAATAATCCTTTTTCGTACCTCAAAATGGACATAAATTTTGTGCAAGCCGATAAAAAGAAACCCACCTGAGATAGACGCATTTATGATGGTGCGTTCTTTAAAAAACGCTGACTACTATGCTGCAGAACTAAAAAATGTCAAAAAACAGCTGTGTAAGTACCTCTAAAAAATTATTTATTTACGTGTTTATTATTCAGTATTTCTCAAAATCTTATTGTAGGTTATGTTTATGGAGTGTAGAAATATAATAATATCTAATCCAAAAGTTAGGTTATACCTTAAAGTGTTTATAAGTTATCTAAAGGCGATATTTTGTTGTATATAAATCGGTAGGTATTTAAAGCAGGATATTTGTATACTTACATTAAAGTGATTTTCACACATAAAAACATTTGAATGCGATACAAAGCTGTTTAGTAACCACTTTTTTCGCCTTTTAGGATTTTTTGGGACAGATATAAACAGTTTTTGTGGTGTTTTCAGAGAAGTATTGGTACATTGTGGCACTACATACCATTTATATACCATTTTAGCGAATAAATTGAGAAATTAGTAACAAAATTCACTGTAGTGCACTCGTTGTTAACTTGTTTACTTGCATATGACGTCAGGCGAAACATATGTCGACGCCATTACAGAGACAGCGTTTTTAGCGCGAATTTTATAATTTAAACTTTATTGAGTTTTATTGAAAATACAGCAGATTTGCCAGAAATATTAAATGTATTGTGTTTGTTAGGTACACTGACCTCAATATGGACCGGTAAAGGGTATCAGATGCGCGGTTCAAAAGTGGCTCTAGTCATCTCTTAGGGTCCTAAATCATGCGCAGAACGGACTAGCAGATCGATTTTATCCACAAATTCGTCGCCGGCCAGTGCCGTACTTCGTCAATTGATGACTTAAAATATATATTACACTGGTTAAAAAAACCATGGTTACTGGTTTTTGAACCAGTGAAACACATTGGTTTGTTTAGATGTTGTTCTTAATCAAAAATAAACATATTATCCATTGTCAGCTCCTTAAATTCCTCTAGTTTTTTTAAATGTTACAGCTATGGAAAGCCACGAATTTTTGTACTGGTTCACAAGGGATGCGTTGTAGTTAATAATAATAAAAAATGTCGAATACGACCGAACATAACTCTAACCCAATCATAATTGAAAAAAAATCACTTTAATTATTTATTTCGGATTAAAAAAATCTGAACAAAAAATGTATTGCATTAATCTAAAAAGTCAGTAAGTATGATTACAACATAAAACATATTCCCTTGGAGCATATACCTACTAGAGGCACTCTTGCCACCTGGAAAACAATCATTTGTGCAAGAAAGAAAAAATAGCGGTATAACCTTTTTCTCCCTCCAACGCGCTCATTGGTCGGTGAAAAGAATATATATACCTTGCTCTGCGTGCTGATTTGTCGGTCTCTCCGCGTCGATCTATCGACACGTTAGTTGGAGCTACGGAGAAAGGTTATACTATGATTTTTTTTCTCTTTCGCACCCAAACGGCATGGCTGCCTCTAGTAAATAAATGCTCGTTTTATATAAATACATTTAAGATGTTTAGAATATCCTTTATCGCTATCGAAAACATAATGTAAGCAGAAAAGGGTTATCTGTATAAACATTTTACCCCTCTGTTTATAAGTCTGTTCCAATCTCGCAAAAAACCGTTTATTGTACGGCCATATGCAAGTCCAGTCAAATAAACCCATTCCCAAACAACAGGTGACAGTGTATTACACGATCCCTTCACTGATCCCCAAGCAAAGCAAAACCCTTTAAATATATAGAAAGCGTTCAAACTTCGTGGTTTTTGAACTGACATAAAACCGTGTAAAGTCGACAGTCACGCGTTTAATAAATTCTAACAGTTTCCAAACCATTTTACGGCGGTACTAAAACTGGGTCTTGAAATTAAACCTATCTTTTATTAGCCCATATTTTTTTTTTAATTTTGCAATATAAATTTTGTTACCTTTATTGTTTATATTACTACCTAACATAATTTATATATGAATAGAAACGTAAAATAAAAGAATTTAGTATCTAAATATATAAAAAATATATTTCATAAATATAAATTAATTATTGACATACAAATTTCTGAGTCCGGCACTGGTCCTGCTTTTTAAATACGCATGCTTAATGACACTATCGTTTGTTTAGTGCGCGAGGTCGTAAACTTGCCATAAATGCGATTAGTCATTATATATCTAAAGTTAGGTTATTTATGGTTAGGTACCAAAGAATAATTTAAAACGATTTTTCAAAATCAGTCAAATAGCCTATTCAGCTTTTGCAACAAAAAAGTTGATGACCCAAATCGAATTTCAGCAGAGTGTCTCCATCGGTCAAATAAGCACCATGTCGGTCGCTTTGGATTACGCTATTTTGTCCAAAAAGGGTAATTAATGGATCTTCTTCGATGGTGCGTGGGGTATATCAGCCTCACTACAGCGTCGTAGAGTTCGACCGCTGTTAGAATGACACCGCTACGTCACGGTTTTACCGGGTTTGCCATAAGAGACCGTGACGTATCGGTGTCATTCTAACAGCGTTCGGAGTCTATTTAGTCTTCTTGCATCAGCCAGCTCTCTGGTCGATAGCACGGTAAAAATCTCAACTGCATAAAAAATGATTTGAACATGATTATATCTCGGGTGTTTCTCCAAGGTAGTTTCTCCCTATAACTTTTTTTATTTTTAAGATGGAAAAATGAAATTGGGCTTGTCGATATATGACCTAAAAATGCACTAAATGAAGTGTTCAATCGTTTCTGATGATTTCCGGTTTCACCGGCAATGACCTCAACTTTTGAATTTTAAATGGAACAACCTGTTTGATAGAAAATGACATCCTAAATACAATGACACCCTAAATGTCAACTTTTGACATTTTCCTTCATTTAATTTTTTAAAATTCAATTTAGAGTGCCATGACGTCGTTAAAACAACCAATTTTGAGTTCAGGAGGCGTGGAAAAATAGTTTTAATTATCTTTCGTATTTTACGTCTTTTCCAAAAAAGGTAAAAAAAATCAAACTTTTATTTGTCATAACTATTTTTTTTCAAATGGAACGATGGTGGTTCGTTGGCAAATTCAAAAAGATCATTTTTTTGTATATACTTTGATACCCCACACCCATGATACTATTACTCGAAAAGATAAAGATAAGCGCGCATGAGATAAGCCTATCTCTCTCGCACGCCTGACGTCACTCGATGACAAATTTCCCCAGAAACAGCGAGTTTTAATATGGCGTTCCGATTTCCGTTTAGATGTTCGATGGATTTAGTGTATTGTTTTTTATTTTTTGAAGCCAAACCCAGATTTTGTAACTTAGCGTAAGGAACTCGACCACATTTTTAACAATTTTAATGGGGAGTCATTAAAGTTGACTAAAAATTATTTAAAATCGCAAATGGATTTAGCCAAATCTGTATTTTAAAATTCTAATGTTAAATAGAGATATTAAAAAAAACCAAAGTAAGAAAGAGAAAAATGACGAAAATTATAAAATAGATTAATTCAATTTGGTTTTCTTGTGTAAATTTGTTAATTTTCTAAGTACTAATATATTCTTAAAAAAAAAACAGAATTGTTAAACATTACAGTGTTATTTTCTTAACACCTCTACCCATAAGCAATATAAAAAATATAGACTATCCTTTATAGGTAGGTATAGCGCATAAAACTCAATAAAAATTTTAAAAATTGTCACAATACGCTGTATATTAATCCTCTACTTTTGTTTTATTTTTTTTTTTCAACATAACAAAATATGTACTGATATTTTTCTGCAGAAGTATTAGTCTAAAGTAGGTAACTAAATTTATTTAAATAAAAACCATAAATCATTTTTTTGCGCTATAAAGTGTTTTTAGTTTATTATTAATTAACAAGCCTTTAGACTTTTCATATTGCATATGTTTAAATTAAAATACTTTTAATAATTATAATCGTTTGTTGTTCGTTTTTTAAACCTTTTAATGTCAAACGGGCATTAAAAAGGTTTTTAAAAAACTGCTTTCCCAACCGACAAGCAGAATTTTTGTCATCGAAAATGAACGTCATGCGCAACGTCTACGAAATTGAATCGCCAAGTGGGTTTATCTTCTCGAGTAATAGGGATCCGCCCCACACCCACACACACCCCATTTAAAATTCAAAAATTGAGGTCATTTCCTGTGAAACCGGAAATCGTCAGAAACAATTGAACACGTCATTCAATGCATTTTAGGTCATATATCGACTCGCCAAATTTCATTACCCCATCTTTAAAAATAAAAAAGTTATACGGGGGAACCACCTTTAAGAAACACATATTTATCGTTGCTTGCTGTTAAAATGTCGAAAAAATTCAATTTTTTTTTTCATTTTTAACATGAATGTGATTGTGAAACGTTTAGGGTCCAAAAAGTTGGTCCTTGTATTTTTTTGAAAGTTTGATTGCTTAAAACAAAAAAACCGTTCGTTAGATCAAATTGAAATTTTACAGGGTTGAGTGCGTTTTGCTGTGTTCAAAGGTAGATGAATTTTGGGGTAATATTTTGTTTGATAAGTTCTTCTTGAAACTTGTAGAGCTTTCTAGGTAGCCTTCTGCAACAGATGATCACTTCCAACCTCCAAGTCTTTTAATATTCGTTATGCCTTCACCAGAATTAGCTAACATTGTAGCTGAGGAACGGCGAAACTATGTCCCGTGTAAAGTTCTGGGTTTTGGGAAAACGTAAATAGGCGCTATTTCAGAGGGCATCTTGCCAAAAGTATTTATTCCTTGCATTGGGCAGTACAAACCAATTTTTTTAATTAACAAAAAAAAACTTCTGTGTGGTGTTTCGGGCTTTTAAACCGGAATACTTTCTATACAAAGTGATATTTTCCATTTTTAATTTCTTCGGAAATGACAAAACTTCGAGAATGGTTTTTGGAGTCTGGAATATTTACAATTAAAAGATTCCCCCTTTTCGTCAAATATCAATGCTAATTTTCATCAATTCTTCTCGACGACACGCACCACCTAGTCCGAAAATTATAGCTACCTTCATCGCTAGATAGACATCATTTGGAGCACATTAATAAATTTTGCTATTTCATCTTTCGAAAAAAATTTTTGGGCCCTTTTTGGGTCTAAATCCCACATTTTGCTTCTTCAAAAATGATGTAACTTTGAAATATTTGCTTAAATCCATGTTCTTTTCGATCTTAATGACACTTTTTAACATGAAATACCTCCAGTAATGTCATAAGGTATTGGGTTTACATGTTTTAGCAAGTTCCGCGAAATATGCCATAAAAACTTCTTCATACTTTTGATTTTTTTCTCGCCACACCAGCTTGTAAATGATGTATATTCTTTCTCGTACCTGTGCCTGGACTTGGACGGCAACAAATCTAAATTTGCTATTTCGGCTGCTTTGAGAATGGATTCAGGTAATCCTCGTCAGAAGACTCCATGAAACGTTTTTTATTCAAAATTGACGATACTAATCAGAATGTACTAAGGACACTTTTAATTATCGATGACTTTTAATGACTTTGATCTTTTATAATATGGACACCGGCACCGGTCAAAACTAAAAATCTGACAAGCAAGTTTAATATATACCAGGATGTTTGAAACAATGTTTTTAAAACAATATTAATTTTTAGTGAATATTTCGTTGATTTTACACCTAATTTGTACAAATAAAAGAATACTATGCCAATAATAGAATTATTAGCACTCAGAATTAAAAACATTTTAAGTACCTGTTTAAGTGGGAAATTTGAGGTTTATTTCGCACTAGGCGGAAAGTGATTATTTTCCGCACTAGTGCGGAAAAGTGACACTTTCCAAACTAAATTGCGTGCGGAAAAGTGCTGCTTTCCACACGCTAGTAGAAAAAAAATTACAATCGTGGGCTCAAAAGAAAAAATTAAAATAATTAATATTTTCAGCGCTATTTCTTTGGATTACGTAACAATTGCGACTCCAAAAAAATTTTTGGGCAAAATTTCTCAAAACTAGAATCTTAAAGCTTCAAAACACTTTTTTTAGATTGTCGATACGACCATTTTTCAGTGAAAACACCCTGTCAAAAATCACCATAAAATTTGGAATTTTTTTAAACCTTCAATTTTTTCCATTAGTGTATATTTAACCCAACTACTAACCTGCAAAAGACACGTTGCTTTTACTTTAATCAACGGTTCCCTAACACCTCCTTCATTCCCAGTTTCTTCATCATTAATTTCAATAACTTCCAACCCAGAATTATTTCTTTCTGAGTTGGACATCTGAACTTCTTGATCTGCTGCCTCAGAAATCATCACTTGCACTGGTAGAGCTTCTGTATGTAGATCTAATGGTCCATTGTGTAAGTTTAATGGTTCTGTGTGTAAATTCAAAGGTTCCTCAGGTTCCTCTCGAACCCCTTGAAGCTTTAACGGTTCTTCTTGTAATGGTTGATCGCTGCAAGATGACGAAGGTTTTCTATGCAACTTCAATGGACTACTTGGTGAAGGTGAAGCTTCTTTATAAATAAAGAGAGGTCCTGTTTGTAAAACTGAAGGTTTATTTTGTAAAGTGGAAGGATCTTGATGTAAAAATTGAGATTCTATATGCGTACTCAAAGGTGAACTATGTAACATCGAAGGTGAGCTAAGTAAAACTGGAGATTCTTTTTGTATATTCTCTTCAGTGTTCATAGATTCCTCCATGACCTTTCTAGGAGGTTCCTCATTTGATTAGGAGGATTTTCGCTTAGCTTTTCTAATGGTTCTTTTTTAATTTCCGGATTTGTAATACTGGACGATGGCGTGGGTTCTACTTTAATGTCTTTCGTGTCTAATATTGACGATGTCATACTTGCTAAGAGTTCTTCAGAGTGACGCATTTTTTCCTGAAAATAAAGATACCAATATTTTAATAACTTGAAAAAAACATTAAGGACTAATTTTTTATTTTGATTTTTGAAAGTTTGAACCTCTGCCAAAAACTGACACTAAGCTACACGCCGTGTTTCAAGATGATCTTTCTGGCTAGCCAAAGTTTCGGAAGATTTTCCATAAAACAAGGTAATTAAATTTTTCGTAGTAATTAATTATTTATTAGGTAATTGAATACATTTCAGTAATTCAATTACTTTATAAGTAATCGAATTACTTTCTACGAATTGGCGGATTTCTGGAATTGGCGGTCAAAAATCATGTGAGAGTGGTTGCACCCAATCAAAATCATCCCTACGAGTGACAGAAATGGGAAAATTTTTTACATTCAACATTTTACCTCGGGATTGGCTCTTGGAAGTTTTCGGGGTCGCTGATTACAAATCTGCAGTCAAAAATCGTGTTAGGGTGGTTGCATCCCATCAAAACCATCGCCTAGGAGTGACAGAAATGGGAAAATTTTAAAAATTTAAAATTTCTCCATCTTGTAACCCCTAGGGGTGGTTTTATTGGGGTGCAACTACCCTTACTCGATTTTGTACCGCGGATTCGTAATCAGCGACCCCAAAAACCCCCGAGAGATGATTTCCGAGGTAAAATTTTGAATTTTAAAAATTTTCATCAGTTTTAGTATTGGAGATTATTTGAGGGTGGAAAAACTACCCTAATTTTTTCATTTTTCATTGCAAGGCAGATGTTAGTGGTGATGAGTGTTCCTGAGGATCTACAGAATACGTACAGGGTCTTTGATTATATTTACGTGGCTTCTGAGGCCTTTATTTTTAAAGACAGGAAAAAATGTTTTATACAAATATTGTAGGATTTTTTCATATTATCTTTTGAAATTATCAGTAAAAAATATCGCAATAAAAAAATGGAAAAATATAGGCAACTTCAACTTTTTTAAATGAAACAACCTGTATATTATGCGCTACAACAAAAGATCTGTTTTTTTTATTTCAAATATACATACATTGATGATATTTGGATGAATCATTTTTGAAATATTTTAGGTTAAATTATTAATGAATTTCAAAAAAATTTCATATTAGTATCAAGAAAGATTTGAAAACAATAAAATTGTTATGTTTCTGAATTTGGTGAGGGTTTTCTCTAGACTCTAGACCAATAATGTTTATTTTTGTGATTAAACATTCCTGCTAAACTGAAGGACGACTTGTCGGTGAATAGATCTTTATTTAAAAACTTTGGATCCTGCTGCATAAACCTAGCTATTTTCAATGCATACTTAGATCGGTCCTGCATGTTTTGTTCAGGCAGATTCTGAAGGGACATAAATTTATAAGGATAAAACTTGTAAAATTTTAAGGTTTAATAAATTTTATAATCTGTTTTACTAAGTTCAGATGCCGCAACCGAGATTGATATTTCAGGATTTTCTAAAAATATTAAAAGTAGTTAGTGCTAGTCCAATAGAAAAAGTATAATAATTATCCTAAAAAAACGAGGATATCCAAAACTTTGTTTTCATTTCGTGCTGCAGTCTTTTTCTTCATTTTAAAGCGTTTTCGTTTAATAAACTTTCTTACTATGTATTTAATAGTATCTATAGATGGTACCCATTGTTAAGGATAGAATAAGTAATATTCCCTTTGCACTGTCGTTATATATTATTGTTACCCAAGGAAGTTTAAAGGTGTATGGAAGCCCAATGCTATGGCCCAATCGATCAAAAAATGTCCAGCCCAGTATGAAAATAACTGTCAGAGTTGGCCCCGCCGATTCTGCGCAATAACAAAATTCCACGAAATAATTTAATGTGTTGCCTACTTACACACTGATAAATCAGTGTGAAGTTAGCCAACACATTATAATTTTATGAGAGCCGGATTACCGTTTTTTGGATTGATCAAAACCTTCTTATTTTAGTGATTAGTGTTTATTAAATTGTGACTTTAATTTTGTGTTTATTGTTTGTTACTTATAATATCGTAACAAAATGACTAGAGGTTGTATGGTTTTGTCTTGCAAATCCAAGGGTAACATACCCGTCTTTTTAACTTTAGGTAAGTATTTTTTATATTTAAATTAGGTGCTTTTATAAGACGTAACGTTAGGTAACCGAATAAATAATAATATATCAATTATAAATTATAGAAAATGAAAATTTCATAGGAAATATTAGTGAGAAAAGTAAGGCAATCTTAACTATCTTTTAGATGATTTCCACAATGTTTGTGTATTTCTGTGGATTATTAAAAAGAAATAAGGTTTACATTTAGGTACTTTATTTCATTTAATAATTTAGTACTTTCTTTTAAAGGATCAAAATTATTGATTACTGGGCAGACCAGACAAATTTTAATATATACAGGTCCCTCTAATTGAATGAAAGGAAGTACAATTTTGGTACGGTTTTTTGGGGCGCTGATTACAAATCTAAAAAAAAAATTCGGCAATGTTTTGTTTTCGAGATATTCATCATCAAAATTGTAAATCAAACTAACCTTATTTACACTATTCCTCCTTCTTTTTGCACAAAATTCTTGATTTTTACACTAAATTGGCACACAATATTTCACAAACACCTTTTTAAAAAATTTTTATGTTTATTTTACACCTTTTTTACACTTTTATTTTTTAAGCAAATATGGCTGCTGCCTTTGAACTTAAAAGTTCGCAATTTAATGGAAAAAAGATGTAAAATAAATAAAAGACAAGGTTTTAAAAGGTGTTTATAAAATATCGTGTGCCACTTTAGTGTAAAAATCAAGAATTGTGTACAAAAAGAAGGGAGAATATAGTGAAAATGAGGTTAGTTTAATTTTCAACTTTGATGATGAAGATCTCGGAAACGAAACGTTGCCGAAAGATATTTTTTCAGATTTGTAATCAGCGCCCCAAAAACCCTGTATACCAAATTTGATCAAAATCGAAGAGGAGGCAACTTTCGAGACAATACCATTTGTTTAAAAATAAATTAGATTTTTGGTTTCTTAATCTTACATTATCAACTTTTTAAGCTCGACATACTGTACACACTATATTTAACGGATACTGTTACAATGGATACTCAGGTACCAAAGGTTACTAAACATTTTTAACCACTGTTATTCTGTCTCATGAATGTTTGTTATTAGTGAAAAGTATATGCCTAAAAAGCAGTTATAAAAATTTTCACTTTTTAATGTACAACGAGAATCTTAGGATTAGATTAAACTCATTTACACTATATTGCCCCTTTCTTTTATCACAAAATTGGGATAAGTACATAATACTTTTATACAATGTTTGAAATTTATTTTAAAAAATCGTGCTTTTATTTATTTAAAAAGATTTTTGGAAAAAATACAAAATTTCCCAAAAAAATATCGACCATTTAAATGGAAGGCAGTAAAGTGGCGCCATCTATTCTTTCCATATTATATCAGATGATATAAAATATAATATTACAAAATAATTTTAAATATTCTATAGTAGTATTCTTTAATAACCAACAATTTTTTTCAAAAAATAAAAAAACAGTGAATTTTTAAATTTTTGACGATGTTCAATTTTATAGATAGTAACAAAGAATTATGGAAATCCGGCCCTGACCTACTATTCATTGCGCAAATTCCGGGGGGCCAAACCCCCCCTATTCCCGCTGCCCTGCACGCCTGGACAATTTTGTTCTACAGTTTTAAGTTTGGGCTTCCATACACCTTTAAACTTCCTTGTTGTTACCAAAAAAAAGACGCATAATAGGATTTTTTGTTTTTAAAAAACCCCATCGACAAGAAAGCAATAAAATTTTTTATTTTAATTTTTTTAAAAAAAATTTTTTTATTGTTTTCATAGTTTTTTTTTATACTAAAATGTTTTTTTTTTCAATTTATTTATATTTTGTTATATATCTCAAAAATGGTTTATCCAAATATCATTAATGTAAATATATTTAATTTTAAAAAAAAAAAGATCTTTTATTGTAATAATATACAGGGTGTTCCATTTAAAAAAGTTGAAGTATTTTTCCATTTTTTAATTGCGATATTTTTTACTGATAATTTTAAAAGATAATATGGAAAAAAAACTACAATTTTTATACAAAACATTTTTTTTTCTTCAAAAATAAAGGCTCCAGAAGCCACGAATATCATAATAATAGTAATCAAAGACCCTGTACAAACAAAAAAAAAATTAAATCGGAGCTGTTTATATCAACTTTTCCACATTTTACAGTATTTTCCGGCTTATTTACTGGGCTATTGCTTCTGTGCAAATATTCCATATTACAACATATTTTTAGTGCCGTTTATAGTAAGGTGTTCATTAAAAAATCTAACGCAACTGAATGGTGAACCATTTGGGAAATATTTTCTTTGTGAATGAGACGCTAAAATTCCTCAAGACCATATGTAGACTAAACAAAACAATGGGTATTGGATTTAAGCATCATTTTGAGTCATGGCGAAAATCGTTAGGAAAGAAATAACCCATTCAGGGACCTTTTTTCTGACGGCTGTATACTTTACTGTATGGTTAGTTAGTATTTGGTTCAGTTCTTGTGTGCGTGTCATGTTGAAGTTGAGTGCGGTATTAATACGAAATAATTTAAAGTTGCGAATCAATTTTAAATAAACGTGAAGTGGTATTTTTATAAGGAGGAGTTAGTGTTTTTTACAGTTTGATAGATTTCTTGCTCAATTTTTTTTAAAATTTCTACAGTTTATAATGTATTGCTGCAATGTCCTTTTACCAAAAAAAATGTTTAAATTTTAAAATTTTTCATTAAATTTTTCTAAAATTCCCCCAAAAATTTGTATATGATTTTTAAAAAAAGTAACTTTAGATATTTCAAAAATTTTTAAAAATTCAAAAAAAATTTTTTAAAAATTCTGATTTTATAGCGTCATACTAGGTAAAATTTTCCAAATTCCAATTAATTTTTTACTGTTTTTTAAAAAAAATTGAAATACCTATTTGAAATTTTTGGATAAAAAAATGAAAATCTGTAAAAATCTCTGTCGTATTACTGTCATAAAACTGATAAAAAAATAAATTAATCAAAATGATCTTCAAAA
>JAHBCN010009841.1:0-33761 GCA_019359885.1 Listronotus oregonensis
TGAATCAATTTTTCCCCAATGTAGATAAAGTTCTTGGAAAATATCTTCCACCACAAAACGATATAACAGCACACATCAATACAGATCTACAACGTTTTGAAAATAGAGTTAATGCTGATGTTAAACATAAATAATCTCATTTTATTTAACACTACAGATAAAGTATTTTTAAATACTAATAAAGAATGCCCTATCTCTTGAATGTCCCCGGGGGTTTTTACGTATTTCGAAATTTGAAGCTGCCGCCAATGGAAATAATTGGAGTTCACCAGAGGGCACGAGCTCAAAATAGCTCTTCGGGAGAAGCTATGGAGGTTTTTAAGAAATATTCCAAAAAAAAAAAATGTGACTATGAATCCATTGTAAAGTTACTGGAAATGAGATGGTGAAGCCCACTTACAGGAGGTTTATAAAGCGCAGCTTCAAGGACGAAAAAAAATATAATGAAACCCCCCGGGGAGTATGAAGCGGATATCGTACGGCTTATAAATCTGACATCCCCCATACCCAGAAGAAATTAAACAGGTATTAGCAGGGTAGTTTTATTGAAGGCTTGCGGATTCAGATATGAACCAGGCGTTAAGAATCCCCAGATTAAAAAGAAAATCCCCGAAGCTCTTGCCTACGCTTTTAGTTTGAAACAGCTAAACAAACATCCAGAGGTCAGACAAGAGTTCGAAGGATGAACTTCTTCCCCAGAAGATGAAAATTCAAATAATTTTTTTGCAAGAGTGATGAAGGAGTTGCAAAAGATTTCCTTAAAAAAAAAAAAAAAGAGACGGCACTATGACATTTGGACGAAGAAATAGCATCTTTGGGGCTGGAAGTGTGGCAAAGAGGGGCATCCCCAAAAGAAATTGTACCAGATCAATTGCCCTGCAAGTAGGCCAGAAAACTTTCAAGGTCGAAAGCTGGCAAGGTGCTACCAACCATCAACATCAATAATAAAAGTATCCCGGCTGCAAAACAACGGCTCCAGCGGTAGTACTTGGAAATGTAAGCGGTCGGGAATGTGAAATGGTACTAGATACTGGTTCCACAATAAAAGGGGGAACATCGTAGCCCATTGCAAAATATTTCGCCCCGAGAAAAATTATTTTTTTGGAAATGCCAATGGAAGTTATCCCAAATTTAAAAAAGGATACATGAAGCAAGAATAACCTTGGGGACAACAACTTTTATACACGTTGTGTTTGTTGCTGACATAATGGAAAAAATTATCCTTGGTCTTGAAAAAGGAACATCAGAAGTTTGTACTTGCCCTTTTTCCCAACGAATACTGCGAACTAGTAATGGGGATTGTTATGAGATTTCCAGGGGAAAATGAGGTATCCATTAAAATTGTACCGAAGATGTCATATTCCCCCAAAAAATTAGAAGCCATAATCCAAGCAAGGTGTGAAGACTTAGAAGAAGGTGAAATCCTATTAGGGGAAACCCCAATTGAAAATAGTCCACTATACGCAAAAAGGAATTTTACCCAAAAAACTCTGACGCAAAACTGAAGAAAAACGGTATTTGTCAGAATGCTGAACCTGAAAAAATTACCCCCAACAAGTCCAACAAGGTGACAAAATTGGAAATTTTCAACCTGCTAATATGAAAAGTTACCCATACCTTTACTACACCTGTTGAAGTTTTGAAAATAGATTTAAATTTTTTTATGTTAACATAAATAATCTCATTTTATTTAACACTACAGATAAAGTACGTTTAAATACTAATAAAAAAATGCCTATCTCTTGAATGGCAAATGGTGAAATAGATTCTCCAGAGTTATCGGACTGTGATGATCCAGAGTATAACATGACACCATCTGAGCAAAACAGTGAGAATAAAACCGATGGGAAAAAACATTGACGCCCCAGAACCAAAAAAAGGTGAAAAAACCAAAAAGAAAATAATACAGAAAGACAGTCCATTAAATAGATCAAAAAGAGCACAGAGAAAACTGGAAAAGGGAGAGCAATAAAATTAAAAGAATGTAGGGTGAGAACTATTTAGGATACAACAGAACAAAAGATACTCGTTCCTTGATTCCCTTCCACATTTCACAGAATAGTTTTTTAATTAAAGGTAGTACCGACTACTACAACTAAATTGTTTTTTTTTATTTGTAGAATTTCTGATTTTGTTTCTATTCTAATATTATCTAACGATGATTTGTAATAAAATGTTTGTTTATTAAAATGTTTTCATCTGATAGGTACTTATTCCTTATACGAATTTCTTCCACAAATATGGAATAGTTTCCTAACTATTAGTCTTATTTCTACTAGAATTAATTTTTTTTTTTATTTTCAGATTTCATTCTTGCTTGAAATAAAAATTTTGTTTATTAAAGTAATAAATATCTTTATATGCGTGTCCCCTTTTTATTTGGCGTAAGCCACAAAAAATTCCTTTTTTTTTGTGACAAAAAGACGTATCACACATAATTATTTAATAAAACAAAAAAAAAACATAATAAGCAATTATGAATATGACAAAATGTCCCTAAGATTATATCTATACCTAAACTTGTCACATTTTTGTTCTTTTCTTCGAAATATCGTGTTTTCCTTGTTTTCTGAAAATTTTACTTTTTGGGGTTACGTCCTATTGCAAATAAGCCATCGACATGACTCCTATATTACTTTTTTAATAGCAATAAGAATGACGGAGATACCATCTAAAAGTGTGGACACCCTGTACAAACGAAAATTCGGCGTAGTAGTAAGTAAACTAGCCGATCCGCCAACTTTTGGCAAGGGTCTTCTGGATGGTAGTAAGTGTACTTTCTTCCAGTAAACTTTCCAAGTGTGAAAGTAGCTTAAGCAACATAATCTCATTTGTTCGAAAAGCAACAAAACATTCCAATGTAAAAAAAAAAAAAAAATAGGATTTTTTATACAATTAAAACTTTTTTCAGAATTATTCAGCAAATTCTAAATTGGGAAAGTCCTAGAGGTTTTTAGTTTTAACATCAGATATCCGAAAATCTTTGATGCTTCAAGAAACAGAAAAATTGGAGACACTCGGGCCTCTTTGGATCCACGGTAAAAGAATGCATGGGAGCAGTACTCCGTGCTGTTCGAGTGAGAACTGCTAAAGGAAGAATTATATTGGCCACTTTTTTGAAGCAGAAGCTGTGTGGGCCATGAATTTATTATTTAAAAAACAAGTTTTCTACGGGGTTATTTAAAGAGTCGTGTGTACAATTATGAACCAAAGACACTTTTTTCACAAAGCGAAACGATTCGCTACATAGAGGCGAAACAAATTGCGCGAGACGAGGCGAATGCGGTCCTCCTGACTCATTTCAAAGCTTCAAATACGTGTGCATTGACACGAAGCGAAACAAAAAACGCGAAACATTTTGATCCACACCCAAAAACCGACTACCCATCCGCTCACCCCAAAATGTCTTCGCGCTAAAAGTTTCGGCATAGGCGCTAGGTATCCACAAAGCGTGTTTAGGGAAGATCCTTGATGTAAAGAAGAAATACGCTGATTGCTAGATTAAGGCCCAGTTGTATAGGTTAGGATAACCCTGGAACTGCGAGTTAATCTTCGGATTTCAAAAAAGGAGAGTTGTGTAGCATAGCATAGGTAATCCATACCTCGTGGATGGAGTAGGGATTAACTCACAATCCTTAGGTTAATTAATAAAAATGGAGGCGTTCGAAATATTTAACGATGTACTATTCGACCAGAACGACGATATAATTAAATATAAATATAATAGAAAATCCAAGAAGACGCCGAATTTTTCGTAATCGTATTGATACCATGGAAATTTGGGTAGACCAGCAGTTTTTAAATAGGTTTAGAATTTCAAAAGTCTCCGTGGATGTACTTCTCCAACAAATTGGTGTACATTTTTAAAGAAATACCAACTACTTTTCCAAAAAAAAATTAAAAACATCTACATTTTTTATTTTATAACTTAGGATCATGCTTTAAAAAATAAACACATTTTTCCTTCACTTCTAGGAGAAGTTAGGAATATTTTGATAATCTTGTGACCGAACCCCATACAACTGTACAAACAGAACTATGGATAAACCCTAGAATTAATCCAAAAATAAAACCTGCGATTAATTCAAAGATTAATCGTGATATTAACCTCAACCTATACAACTGGCCAAATTTTTGGATTAATGATCCCTGGGTTATCCCAGCATTAACTGGGGGAAGCCGAACAGTGAACATCTGCAATAATTGATAAACTAGAGCCAAGAAAAAAGGTTAGGTGGGGAGCCATATAGTATAAGATTTTTAAATCTTACGAAAAATTCTGAACAAACGTTTTTATAGTTAACTCTTCAAAAAAAATCCTTTTTTTACAAAAAAGCTTTAGATACACTATCGGACATAAGTATTGCAACCGATAAGGAGGCCGAGTCAAGATGGCGTCAAGTGATGCAGACGCGAAATTAGTGGCGGAAATTAGAAAATGTAAATACTGAAAAAAGTAGTGTTGTTCAAACCATTTAAGGTGTTAAAAAGTGCAGTGATATTTACCACGCGGCTTGTGCACTAAGAATTAAAGGATTACGTGTCGTGGTGGCAGTAAAAATCTGATTTTGTGCTCTGGCTGTGTTGACGACCAAGCAAAAAGTGAAGAAATAACCAAGAAAAATGCAAATTGCTAAATTAAATCGAAAGGTATCCGATTTACAATGTAAAAATGATGATATGAAAGAAGAATTCTCTTGGTTACGTAAGAAATTGGACCAGATAGAAGAAAGCATGTCTAAAAAATTCGACGATATCAAGAGCATTATCAACAAAAAAAGCAAGAAAAAAACTGTTGTCAAGACAAAGCTTCCCACAATGGCAACACTGGTAAGGATCAAGGTCACACTGATCACATATTGACTGAAACGAACACGAATGAAGTTGCCTCGAAAATGGCATCAACTACCAAAACTACCCATGAAAAAAGGAATAGAAGATCTGGCAACACCGACACAGGGTAGCAACACCGTATCCAACGGACTACTGTCAAATCAGGTTGACACTGACACTATTGACAGATCTTCCAGTTCGACGCAAAAGTGCCGCTTAACCTAAAAAGAAAATATAACAAACAATTCAGAAAAATGGGAAACTCAGAAACGTAGGGGCTTCAAAACTAATAATAATAAAAATAGAAAACCACAAAATCCAGTAGGTGAAAGTACATCAAATAGCCCCCACCTATCAAGGGGGCAAATGAAGATTCAGAAACATTAAAAACGGCACCAAGGATGGCTTTCCTCTTCCTTTCGGGACTAGCTCCAGAAGTAAGTGAAAATCTTATTTTGAAATATCTGGGAAAAAAATCACTTGGAGGTGAATTGCCGATGCGAAAAAATCAAAACTAAAAAGGACAAATCCGTGCGTCTTTTAGGCTAACTTTCTTACAGTGAACGTGACAAATATTTATGTTCAACGTTATGGCCCAAAGGAGTCATCATTAACCATTTTATGAACCTTCAGCGCCTATAAATGGCAAGCAATCTTCAATAGAACAAGCAACCAACAATACAAAGCAAAATGTAAAAGGTTATGCACATTAACGTAAAGTCATTGAGACATAAAGTGAATGAAGTTGAATCTTTCATTGCTGACAAGGATATTGATATATTATGCATCACAGAACACTGGTTGAAAGAGGAGGAAATAGAGGTCCTTTATTTCCAAGAATATAAGGTGGCAGCTTACTCGACCAGGCGCGGGGGTTGGTGGAGGTGCCATAATTTTAGTTAGGAACAGTTTGGAAACCTCTTTTAAAACTGTAAAATTCATCTCAATGTTGATAAATGTATTAGTATTGTTCTGTTTTTTACCTCATTTTAATGTATATGTTTTAACATTTTACCGTTCACCCTCAGGACACTTTGACACCTTCCTGGCCAGTTGATGAGATCCTAGCAGAATTTAGATGCAATGTAAATCTAATAATCACAGGTGACTTCAATGTTCATTTCAATAAAAGGTCCCTGAAGCAACTAGTTTCTGTGACTCGTTAGTAAGTTTTGGTTTAAAACAGACAGTATTTGAACCAACACGACTTGCAATTGTCTGGACAATGTCTTTGTGAGCTCTGACATGGATGTATGCTCTTTATGTGTGGCTGAGGCAATGTATCTGACCACAGGTCACAGATGGTAGAGTGTATGATCCCGATAACTAATGGTGGCTTTATTTCCAGTCTCGGAAGGTATGTAGACCAATAACACAACGGGTCTCAACAAATTTTATAACATTGTGGATAATTTGTCATGGGATTTTATTGGGGAGAACAGTGATGTCAATAAGTGTTTTGAGCATCTGATGGCACTTCTGGAAAATGCATACCAGCAAGCATTTCCAGAAAAATCCTATATTGTTCGGTCTGACCACTCTTATACCATTAATTGGTTTTAGTGATGACCTTAAAGCGATGAGAGAGCATCTGAATTTTTTAGGAGGTTAAAACATCAATATAACTTTATAGGAATTGAACAAGAATTTAGAGACTACAAAAACTCTACCAGGATGCTATAAAAAAGACTAAAATAAGGGCAAATGACAACCTTATTAGTTCTTCTCAAAATCCATCTAAAGGCCATGTGGAGATTATAAACAAACATAGAGGTAAGAGTAAAAAGACAGTAGGTCACAAAAATAATTTAACACCAAATGATTTTAATATCTTTTTCTCTAGTTTTAGCTCAGAATATAGTGGAGGGTTTTCCCAATTTCAAATAATAATCCTTTGGATTATCTTAGTGGAAAAAATTACCACCAACTTCTTTCAGTTTTTTGAGGTAACCTTTAATGAAGTCAGGGAATAATTGATAGCCTAAAAAATAAGCGGAGCGTGATATTTATGGCTTAAATGTAAAATTAATTAAAACAATCAAAAATTGTATTATCTTTCCCCCTTTGACTAAACTAATCAATCTTTGTTTTCAGCAGAACATTTTCCTGAGGTTTTAAAAAATGGCCACTGTGGTACCAGTTTTCAAAAAGGGCGACCCCACATTGCTTGAAAATTATAGGCCAATATCACTTTTACCTATAATCTCTAAAATTTTAGAGAAGTGCATGGCCATTAAAATTGTAAATTTTTTTGAAACAAATGGCCTTTTCTCCGAGTGCCAATTTGCTTCAGAGAACATAAGAACACCATTCTAGGTATTATAAATCTTGTTTCTGATATAATAGAGGCATTTCATAACATGCAATAAATTCAGTTCTGCTGTGTATCTTAGCAAAGCCTTTGACTGTGTCAATCATGATATCCTTCTCCAAAAACTGACCTATTATAACTTTAGCCCAAACAGTATCAAACTTGTTGAGTCTTATCTTCGGTGCGGTGTCAGGTGGTAGGGATTGACGGTGTGATGTCAACTGAGAGTGAACTTAATATTGGAGTGCCACAAGGCTCAGTCCTGGGCCCCATTCTCTTCTTAATATATATAAATGATCTGCCTAACGGAGAGACTCTTGCAAAGTTCACACTCTTTGCTGATGACCAACGGTTTCTCATGCTTGCGGATACTTTAAAGATTCACTGAATGGGTCGATGGTGGCACAGGAGAGGGCTGAAAACTGGTTCTGCTCAAACAAAGGGTGCTTCTGAATGCTGACAAGACAAGTCGGGTAATATTCTCTATGAGGATTTGTCAGGTATAGAGAATGCCTCAGGTACGCTTTCTGGGAGTAATTCTAGTCCAAAACTCCAGTGGGGTAAACATATTAATGCTCTTGGGGAAACTCAGCAGAGGGCTTTATGTCCTCCGAAACCTGCACAGATGTGTCTCAGCTGATATATTACTAACTGCATACTTTGCTATTTTTTACCCCCATATTTCGTATGCAATTTTTTACATGGGGGCACTCGGCCCGGAGACCCCTAGGGTATTTGGTCTGCAAAGAAAGGCAGTGAGAGTGATGTCTGGTTTGGGTTACAGGGATGATTGCAGGAATGCGTATGTGGGTCTGGGCTGCTGACTGTGCCTTGTGTGTATGTGCTGGAGTTTGTTTAAGCTATAAAATCGTTTTAGGGGCCGAAGATGTCCATGACTACTAACTCGTTTTTAATTTTCAGTACGGGGTGTTAAAACAAAAAAAATCTTATATTTTAAGAAAACTTTATTTAACCCGATTTTTTTAAAGAATTTTTTTGGCTATTCCCTTTTTTTTATCCTTTTTAAAACCAATTTTGAAACTTATGAAGTTTTTAAGGGAAAAGGGAAAAAATTTGTTAATCCAAATTTTGACAAATTTTCTTTCCAAAAAAATATTTTTACAGAATCCAGCTTTAGGAAAACTTTTTTTAAAAAAAGGCCTCCCAAAAAAAAAAATAAATGTCACACAGATAGGTTGATAAAACGCATTTCTCAAAACGATCCGTTGAAGTCAGGTCCTCAGTTTAAAAACCGAAATACCCCATATAGACATTTCCTGCCGAATTATTCAAAGATTAGTGCAACTCGGTTAAGTGTAAAGAAGAAAAACCCCAACTACAGAAATAGAGATGCTAGACTTGCATTGTGACTGCTGCTGATTGAAGAAAGGTTTTTTTTTAATGATGAGACCCGATCAAAAATTTTAATCATTTGGAATAAAACGAGTTGAAGACCGTAAATCAACGTTTTAATCCTCGAAAATTCAAAAAACAATGTTGTTGTTTTGTTTAGAGCGGCTCTCAGTAGGGGTTTTTAAATATCTACGATTTTTGAATTATCAATTTGTAAATACTTATGTCCGATAAGTGTATAATTATTTACAGACAAAAATCACAAGCTCTCCTTTATATACAAAAATTTAAGCCTTTGTTGTTTAATCCTTAAGACTCATACACACACTACACAACCCCCGGTTAAATTACCTCCCTACAGACAATTAGGCACTAACTAAACTTATATTAAAAATAAAATAAATTTCAGTGACGTCACGATGTGTTTATGCAATAAAAGGCGTATTGTGGAAAAAATTTCTATTAAAAAAGTTTAGAATCACCACCAGTACAGGGGTAGCAACTAATATTTTTTTTTCTTTTCTTTCATATCATAATGAACGATAGGTTTTCCCGTAATTGTTCACCCCTTTTAAAATCTTTATTTTTATAGATAGGGAAAAAAATAGTTTGTATGAAAGTTGCAGTTTCATAAATTTTCATGGTGTAAGATAGAAAAACAAATGATGATTGGAAAATTAACAAATCACTATCAACTTCGTTATTTTAAATGGAACACCCTGTATATGATTGAAAATTAAATTCTGCTAATCTTCCTTTCAAATATATATATATATATATATATATATATATATATATATATATATATATATATATATATATATATATATATATATATATATATATATATATATATATATATATATATATATATATATATATATATATTTATTATATAATATATAATATATATAATAAATTGTTCTGTCAAATATTTAATTTTTGTTCTGGTATAAGAGAAAGCCATATAACGCAAATTACTTTGCCAAATTTGGGTTCGACCATGGCTAACTATGGCTTAGGGAAAAGATTTTAAATTCAAATAACTTGCAACTCGTTTATACATAGATATATTTATATATTAAAAGAGGAAGATTATAGAATTTGAATTTTCAATCATAACAGGGTGTTCCATTTAAAAACGAAGTTGATAGTGATTTGTTAATTTTTCTATTTGTTTTTCTATCTTACCATGAAAATCTTCAAAAATCCTGCAACTTTCATACAAACTATTTTTTTCTATCTATAAAAATAAAGATTTTAAAGGGGTTCGCAATTATACGGGAAAACCTGATATATTATCGGTGGTCGATAGAATGACCTATATATAGGATACCACATCTGTAGATGGCAAAGATTGAAGATTGATTAGGTCACTGAAATTTATTTTAATAAAAGAAGAGATATAGTTTTAAAAATCACTATCCTGGTCAAATACAACTTTTTCGATACTTTAGGGCCTGTTTTCCCAGATGTAAAATGTACACACAATGTGACCACTTATCATCATAGACTGTATCTTCTACCATTTAGTAAAATGCATCGAAAGAGATTCTGTAGAGCATTCGACCTGGGGGTTCATCTGTAAAGACCACGACACTGTTTTGTTTTTAAAAACTGCTCGAGCATTGATTTAGATATTTTACATTGCTTTTATGGAAAAACAAACAAATCACTATACCCGTGGTCACAAAAAACTAACTTTTCCAAAACATGACTAGAACCAATCAAGTTAGACAAATGACTACGCGTAGATGTCATAGAATCACGCAAATGGGCAGTTAAAGGCAACTGATTAATGTCTTTTTTTCCATTTAAACAATGTAAATACTTGAAAATGTCAATAAACGACCCTGAACTGTGAGAAGCATGTGTAACACAGTCTTTAAATGACAATAACTGCGCCCCTAACTAAAAAAAACTAAATCTAAATCAGTCAAAGTAAAGATATAACATCTTAAATGTAAAACGAAATTATTTATACCATTAATCCAAAATAAATGTCATTCTGTTACCGCACAAGCACAATATGCCAGACAACAAACCTGTTGAAAATTAGGGCTGTGCCGATACCACATTTCAGATACCGATATCGATACTCCGATATTGATTATGTATCTGAAATTCAGATAAAAACTTGTTTTTTAAAATAATCTTTTTATTTATTTATATTTACACTCAAAATAGCCAAAATACAAACAAAACATTTAACAGTTCAATAGTAAAAAACATCCATTATCTTTTTAATAATTTTTTGCTCATCTTATTCTTCTCGGTAAATAATCCAGCTTCATAGCGAGGATCTAACCAAGGAAGTTTAAAGGTGTATGGAAGCCCAATGCTTCGATCAAAAAATGTCCAGCCCAGTATGAACTGTCAGAGTTGTCCCCGCCGATTCTGCGCAATAACAAAATTCCACGAAATAATTTAATGTGTTCCCTACTTACACACTGATAAATCAGTGTGTAGTTAGGCAACACATTATACTTTTATGAGAGCCGTAATGGTCTTAGGTTGTCTGCGGTTTTTGGTGCAAGGGCGCTGAAACTATATCCGCGCTGTATCGTCAACCGTCGTCGTCACATCATTCGTTATTTTCGTTGTGGTTTGTGCCCTTTGCGCCGATTGTTTTGCTTTGTGTGCGTACCTATATTTTGTGGTTGCAGAAGTTTTTTGGATTGATAAAAACCTTCTTATTTTAGTGATTACTGTTTATTAAATTGTGACTTTAATTTTGTGTTTATTGTTTGTTACTTATAATATCGTAACAAAATGATTAGAGGTTGTATGGTTTTGTCTTGCAAATCCAAGGGTAACATACCCGGCATTTTTCACTTTGGGTCAGTATTTCTTATGTTTAAATTAGGTGCTTCTTATGAGACGTAACGTTAGGTAACCGAAAAATAATAATATATCAATTATGAATAATAAAATAATGAAAATTTCATAGAAATAGCAGTGAGAAAAGTAAGGCAATCTTAACTATCTTTTAGATGATTTCCACAATGTTTGTGTATTTCTGTGGATTATTAAAAAGAAATAAGGTTTACATTTATGTACTTTTATTTCAATTAATAATTTAGTACATTCTTTTAAAGGATCAAAATTATTAATTACTGGGCAGACCAGGCAAATTTTAATATATACAGGTCCCTGTAATTGAATGAAAGAAAGTACAATTTCATGCTAAAGTTCCTTTTTGCTTTTTCTGTATTTGTTTAAAAAGAAATTAGATTTTTGGTTTCTTAAACTTACATTATCAACTTTTTAAGCTCGACATAATGTAGACACATAATATTTAACGGATACTATTACAATGGGTACCTAGGTACCAAAGGTTACTAAACATTTTTAACCTCTGTTATTCTGTCTCATAAATGTTTGTTATTAGTGAAAAGTATATGCCTAAAAAGCAGTTATAAAAATTTTCACTTTTTAATGTACAACCAGAATCTTAGGATTAAATTAAACTCATCTTGCCCTTCTTTTATCACAAAATTGGTGATAAGTACATGAAACTATCATACAATGTTTGAAATTTATTTTAAAAATCTTGTTTTTTTTATTTATTTACAAAGATTTTAGGTAAAAATACAAAACTCACAAAAATATCGACCATTTAAATAGAAGGCTTCTTTCCATATTATATCAGATGATATAAAATCCAATATTACACAATAATTTTAAATATTCTATGGTAGTATCGTTTAATAACCAACAATTTTGTGCAAAAAAACAGTGAATGCTTGAATTTGACATTTGATGATGTCAACTTTATAGATAGTAACAAAGAATTATGGAAGTCCGGCTCTGACCTACTATTCATTGCGCAAACTCCGCGGAGCCAACACCCCTATTCCCGCTGCCCTGCACGCCTGGACAAACTAGTTGTTCTACAGTATTGGGCTTCCATACACCTTTAAACTTCCTTGGATCTAACACCGTAGTAATTAAATAAAGATCATTCTGTTTTATAAAACTTAAGCGGTTCTTCAGTCCTGCTAATAATTTCTTTGCGAGTGAGTTTACACCTTCTACTTCTGAATAATGTTTTAAAACAATTTCGATGAACTTAGTGGAAAAATATAAGCTAAAGAAGCAAAATAATCACTTAGTGTCTTTGTAGCTTCTTTCAACGGTTTTAAAATTTTAACTACTTTTTCAGCAAGTAGCCTGTCACTGTGCGACATATTCATAACATTTGCGGGGAAAGAAGAAACAAATATTTCAGATGTTAAAAAAAAATAGAAACATGAACTATACTACGGTAAACGCCAATAAAATTATATTTATTATTATTATTTACCTGACAAAGCGCATTTCTGTTTAAGCTTAAATGGTGGTGAAGGCGAGCGACGACGATTTCCGACCGATTTGACACGAAAAAAGTATCGGAAATTAGTAAATATCGGCGGATATCCGGTACTGAGTATCGGTATCGGCACAGCCCTATTGAAAATACATTTGTGGTCGAGAATGTAATGGCAAAGGAGTGACATTTTTTTATATCTTTTACTTTTTGTTTCACAAACATCATCCACGGACTTAACGGCAGACATTTGCAAACATTCTCTACTGTTGACTTGTTTCGGTTCTTAATTTTTAACAATTACAAGATTACTAACATAATCAAAATAAGTGAGCTCTTATCATTATAGGCATGATGACTAATTTTAAAAGTTTTATGTTGCTCAAGTATTGCTATTTTCAAAAAAACATATTTTATTTGACAAAAAAACATTTTTTTAATTTTAAGTTTTAAACTTCCGCCAAAACGCTCACCTGACGGCACGTCTATGTAAACAGTTAAATATTACACTGTTACTGTACCGAGTGTCCAAATAAGAAAGGACGCCGGCTGTATTTAAAAAAATGTTTATCGTACAGCGTTGGGGAAAAATATTTTTGGTAAAAGTGGTCAAAAGAAATAGCTGGAAATTATTTTTAAGTGGCCGCTAGGAGGCGTAAGTGTGAAGTGAATCTAAAAATGTGATGTTTCTGTGAATTTTGCTGTATTAACCTAACAAAAAAATATCTGATTTTTAAAGTCAAGGATAATTTGAACCTTTTTTGTTTGACAATTATTGCTGTATCTCTAAAAATAAAGTGGTGGGGGTATTTAAAGGTTTCCGTAAAAAAAAACCTGTATCTTCGAAACGGTTAAGCCGATTTTAACAAACTTAGGCTGGTTAAAAAGAGCTATTCTTGGGCTATAAATGTTATATTATTTAAAGTTTTGTTCGTTTCACATGTCGCCGCTAGAGGGCTTTTTTCGAAATTCCGACAGAAATGGTTAATTTTCTCAAAAAAATTAAATGCTATGGTATGATTTTTTTTCATAAAAAAGTAGCTAAATGATGCCTAAACAAGCTCGCAAAAACCATATCTCTATATCTTGTTCCTTACCTTAAATTTAGGCCCAAGAAAATTTCATACGTCAATATCTCAAAAACTGTGAAAGCTACAAGCCATTTTATATGACATAAATTATATATTTTTACGGAACCTTTAATTTACGTTATATAATCTTTTCGCCTAAATGCAACACTTTACGAGTAATAATCAATAAATCGAATTTTCAGGATTTTTTTAAGGTATACCCCTGAATTCGATTTTTTTATTATAACTCGTAAAGTATTGCATTTAGACGAAAAGATTATATAACCTAAATTAAAGTTTCCGTAAAAATACATAACTAATGTCCTATAAAATTTCTTGTAGGTTTTATCGTTTTCGAGATATTGACGTATAAAATTTTCTTTGGCCTAAATTTTAGGTAAGGAATAACATCGAGATACGGTTTTCGCGAGCTTTTTTAGGCATTATTTAGCTACTTTTTCAGAAAAAAAAATATACCAATGCATTAAATACGCAGCTTTTAATCATGGTATACAAAGGGATTGTGGAATCATTGCTCAGATATGGTGTGGTTGCATGGGGTGGTCTCTACCACAACACTTTATCCAGTTTAAACATAGCCCAAAATTATATACTAAAAATAATTTTCAGGAAAAGCAAACGCTTTTCTACGGCTTTGCTCTACTCAAAAGATGTTTTTGATGTGCGTTCACTGTACTGTTTGTCCACCTGTGTATATGTTCACAGATCCTCCAAATGTAAAAAATTATAAGCCATCCATACCAAACTAGAATTAATATTAATGAACACCTAGAAACGCCAATTGCTTTGACAACAATGAAATTAAGGTCAACTTTTTATCTAGCACCCAAAATGTATAACTTGTTACCGCCTTACATAAGACACTTAAAGATTCTGAAAAAAATTGTGTAGCATGCAGAGAGTACATCTTTGAAAATTTAGAAACATTTAAGAACAGTTTCATTAGTATGTAGGTATTTAATAGTATATTTATCTAATTTTTTATTTTGTTATCTTTTGTTCAATCTTGTTTAGAAAAGTTTATTTTTTTTACATATATGTTTTGTGCATTATACTATTAAATGTTGATTGGTACTGTGCACATACAGGTATTTAGTTACCTAGGTGCATTATTACACTTTTAGAACCTATCGTTACATTTTTTGTTATGCATTCTTTTTTGAATTGAATTGTAACAAACAATATGAAATATATTATTATTATTTAATTTTTTTGAAGAATTAACCATTTCTGTCTGAATATCGAAAAAAGCCCTCTAGCGGCGACATGTGAAACTAACAAAACTTCAAATATTATTACATTTATAGCCCAAGAAAAGCTCTTGTGACCTAGCCTAAGCTTGTTAAAATCGGCTTAGCCGTTTCAAAGATTCAAGTTGTTTTTTACGGAAACCTTTAAATACCCCCACCACTTTATTTTTAGAGATACAGCAAAAATTGTTAAACAAAAAAGGTTCAAATTATCCTCGACTTTAAAAATCAGGTATTTTTTGTTAGGTTAATATGGCAAAATTCACAGAAACATCACTTTTTTAATTCAAGATTGCAGTTACGCCCCCTAGCGGCCATTTCAGAAACTTGAAAATAATTTCCAGCTATTTCTCTTGACCACTTTTACCAAAAATATTTTTTCCCCAACGCTGTGCGATAAACATTTTCTGAGATACAGCCTGCGTATTTTCTTATTTGGACACCCGGTACATAAAAAGACCTTTAACTTTAGTAATACTGTTGTCTATAAAGTATAAAAGGTATTACATCTTATTATAATTCATTATTTCGTCAGAGCTTCCAGGTTGTCTCTCCTTCGGAAATTTTTTTAAAGCAATAATCCTCAACTTCTTGTTGGTGCTCTGAATATTACGGATGGGGAAAGGTTTTCCTTTAAGAGATTTCTATCGACTTTGACCAACTTTACTAGTTCATCTTTCTAAGTTCCTCTACGTAATCGTAGTCTTTCTTGTATAACAGTTCGTTTTTTTTAACAACACTTGATTTTGAAATTCACGGTAAAGTCACCGGTAAACGATTAAAATTTTATAGGTTTATTCACTATTTGCTTTTTTACGAGCCTTTGACCGTTCACTTATCCACATTCACACTGTTACGAAGTTTTGCCAACCGCAAAATACTTAATAAAAACAAATGAACAAAGAAGAGGGCGTTAAAATGCCAATGAAGCAAAATGACGTTTACATAGACGTGAGGTAATTCGCTGTGATTGGTGTTTATCTTATCATGGCGGACTACTGTATTTTGTAGTTTTTATTTATGGAAAATAAATATGTTCAGATCATCATTATTACAATATCCTAAATCCCATTTTGATAGGATAAATACAAAGTAATAGTAAATTTAGGATGTTGTCAATATGCCTATTATGATAGCTCAAAAGTCCGTAAAATAATGATAATTTTTGTGTGAAAACCTAAGATTTATAATCGTTTTTAATACAAGAACCTCGATATCAAACAGCACTTTATAAATATTTATACACTATACAAAATATGTTCAACAAAACAAATCGGAGAGACAGTTTCTTTTCCATTTGGTAGCTAATTTTTTTCTATACACAATCGACAATTTTGCACGTAAATAAACTTTAGTACCGGCATTCCCTGATCATTTTTATCCAGCCGAATTGCTGGGCCTACTCATTGTTATTTTATTCGGCATATGCATGTTTAATAGCTCCATCCTAAAAAAAAAAAAATATATATAAAGGACTTTAAAAATGTGCTCTTAGTTTATAGACCAAGAGTTGTTTTTTATACAGGGTGGCCCACCACATTCGCCTCGGTTTTTCTACGAGAAATGAAAGGAGTTGGAAAAAAACTTTTAGCACAGTCATATGTTGGTCTGTGGGGAGCATATTTTGAAATTATTTTGAAATATACAGGGGACCCAAAAAAAGAAGTACATATCAAAGTTATATTTTTTCTTATGGAACACCCCATATTTTTTTATTTTTTTAGATACTATAGACCAAATAAAGGTGAGTTATTGTGATAATGCCTATACCTAAAACTAACCGTTTCTGAGAAATTTAGAGAAATTAAAAAATACAGACTATATTTTAAAAATTGTTTACACCCTGTAACATATAAGAAGCTGCTCGTAATTAAATTTACTGCTTAGCTTAAGGGTTTAAGTTAACTATTACATAAAAGTTTTACCTTATTATTATACAGAGTGGTGAAAAAAATTGCCTCAAAGTTTGGACATACATTTTATTAAATAACTTCCTAAAGTTAAATGGAACACCCTATATTTAGTGGCCTATTTTGACGCAGAACTAAATTCCCTTTAAAACTATATTTGGGTTTCCTATACCTATCTCTTTTACTTTTTATGCAAAAGACGTTTTTATATTTGTCTTATGAATAATTTCTTTATCTTAAAAATGGAACACCCTGTACCGTAATTAAAAAACCTTTTTATTAAGGGCCAAGTAGATTTGCTAAAAGCACGAGTTTAAATTTTTAAAAATAAGATGTATCTGAAGCAAAATGCAGGCAAAAGTAAAAACTCCAATTTATTGCCATTTTTAAAATATTAAAGCATTCTTTAAAATAAGAATCAAAATATAGTAAAAGGTACACCTATCTTAATTATTGTTGGAACGAAATATGTTAAAATGCCCTTGTTTCTTAGCAAATGTATTGGACTTTATGGTAAATTAAATCCCAAAATAATATTATAATGGGGTCAATAAAAACATACATTTCAATATAACTATCACCAGAGGTACGAATATATTTATATTTTTTTAATAATAGTAGGCTTTGACCTAGATGACGTTAATTATTATTTACAAACAAAAATATTTGACAGTGACACTTGCTAATCAAACGATTATCATTGATTAAGCTACGAGTAGTTTAAAATTATAATCGTTTTGAATGATTGTTACATTTTAATTATGTTATTTGCATCAAAAGTATATGCCCAAAGGTATTCTAACAGGCGTCATCCTATACAGTACAGAGTGTTCCATTTTTAAGATAAAGAAATTATTCATAAGTCAAATATAAAAACGTCTTTTGCATAAAACGCAAAAGAGATAGGTATAGGAAACCCTAATATAGTTTTAAAGGGAATCTAGTTCTGCGTCAAAATAGGCCACTAAATATAGGGTGTTCCATTTAACTTTAGGAAGTTATTTAATAAAATGTATGTCCAAACTTTAAGGCAATTTTTTTTACCACTCTGTATAATATTGAGATAAAACTTTTATGTAATACTTAACTTAAACCATTAAGCTAAGCAGTAAGTTTAATTACGAGCAGCTCCTTATATGTTACAGGTATTTTAATATGGTCTGTATTTAATTCTCAAATTTTCAGAAAGTTAGTTCAGGTATAGGCATTATAATACTTACCTTTATTTGTCTATAGTATCTAAAAATAAAAATATGGGTGTTCCTAAGAAAAATATAACGATATGTACTTCTTTGTCACCCTGTATATTTCAAAATAATTTTAAAATATGCTCCCCACAGACCAACATATGACTGTGCTAAAAGTTTTTTTTTCAACTCTTTTCATTTCTGTAGATAAACCGAGGCGAATGGGGTGGGCCACCCTGTATATTTTGAATGTTCAATATGTTATAAATATACTGTAAAAAGAAAAAGGTAAAATATTAAATATTTATGGAGATATTGTCAAAAATGTCAGCGTCCGCGTACCGTCACTAATCAGGTAATAGGAACGAAACGAATTTTTTACCTTTAGGTAGTGTAGAGGCATGAATTTTAGGTGAATTATGGTGCTGTAAAAAAGACAATTATTATTTTTACTATTCATTTTTTATGAGTACAGAAAAAAAAACGTTGAAAATTCAAAAAATTAGCAGCTGATGAAGTAGGGGGGTCTCAAAATTTTGGCCCGTGACCATGCCCACGATTTCTCAAGTTCTACTGGACGGATTTAATTGAATTTTTTTGAGAGTCTTTTTTATGGATTTGTCCAGTCCAGAACCATCCGCATCCCCATTTTTTTAGTTTTTACTATTTTTAAAAATTTGAAAAAGTTAAAAAAAGGTGGCACATGAATTGTTTTTTTCAGGCAGCCGCCATTTTGTGATTTTTTTAACTTTTTCGTAGTTCCGGATAATTTTTTTGAGACCCCCCCATTTTATCAGCTTCTTATTTTTAAATATTCAACTTTTTTTATTTTTAAATTTTTTTCTATATTTTTGTAATGTTTATAAATAGCTCATAAAAAATTGTATATTAAAAATATTAATTGCTTTTTTCTACGGCACTTCAAAAATCACCTAAAATTCATGTCTCTACACTAAAATACTCCCTTTAGAATTTCCAAAAAATCGTTTTTTTATATTTTGAATTTATATGTTAAAAATATACTGTAAAAAGAAAAAAGTAAAATGTCAAATATTTATGGAGATATTGTAGTCGGAGCGTAACGAATTTTTAAACGTAATTATCTCGAAACTGTCTTTTCAATAACTTCTCGTGCTATAAAGGTTATTGACCGATTAGGCTGAAATTTTTAGGGGTTTTTCTTTATAGTACTATCGGAAGGATGTTCCCAAAAGTTGAAAGATATTGGGTTTATAAATAATTTTTTGGGGTCAAAACTGTTGAAAATATGGTCAAATATTTGGAACTACGATTAAACAGCCAATATAAATTTTAATTTTTATTTTTTTAAAGGTTTATCCTTTCCTTTCACAGTAACCGAACAGAAAAAAAAACTTTTTTATTTCTGATATATAAAAAAACTCTGACAGGTGCAGCAGTTTTCGATGCCTCGGAGCAGAGAGCTGGGAGAAATATTCTGCAGAACCATCATTTTGTTAAACAAAATCACACGTTTTTTTACACTTTAACAATGTAACAAAAAGATGTTAAAATTAATAAGTGACCCAATTATTTTAATCACCTTAACAAAATCATTGAAATTGATAGATTTTAACTTGCCCAAAGGTATCTCCCCCCTTAAATGTACGATGTGGCAGGCAGGTTTTTGCTGGAAACCCTTTACAAGGAAGTATGTAACCAGAATCGAGATATACTCCATCTCAGAAAGGAGAGAAACATAAGGTCTATTCACACACGTCAGTGACGTCTCAGTACCGTAGCTGTTCCATCTTCGTTTATAGATGTGATGTCAGGGGTACATCAGTGATGTTTATTCAGACAGGTCCTTCAGTCATCAGTAGGTAGTGGTAGTAGTAGGGTATGCAAGCATTTTACAAAGCTTTACTTGCCATAACTTTGGATAATAAAGATCGGGAAGAACAGATTAAGAAACAAAAATTGGTAAACAAACCATGGGTCAAAATAGAAACGGAAGAAGAATTTATGACCCTGTATAACAAATTAAATAAGATAAAATAATTACTAACAGATAATAGATAAGTTCAGTGATAAAATGAATAAGTTCATTATAAAACTGTACAATTTTCCAAGAAAGTGAATGGTTTTTGCCAAGATTTGCTCCAAAAAGGCGCACTTTGGAACACATATTTTTTATCATCCCTTCGGCATACGTATTCCAAATTTTTTGCATTTTTCTGTTTGTTTTCCTAACTAGAATGCGGGATAAAAGATGAACGTGAGGTTTTTGAGACAATACGATATTGATTTCTGATGGTATTGGACTTGAAAATGACGAGATAATTGCGAATAATTTTGGCAACGTTGGACGATAGTTTCATTTGTAATTTCAGCCATCGAGGTCTAGAACTCTTCCCAAGTTCCTTTCCAAAAATCTCGGCCTCTGTAAGTACTGAGATCTAAGAAAGTTCACAATTTTGTTCCATTTTTTACTTGGCAAGTTTTTTACTGATCTGTAATGATTTTTTTCTTTTTTTTTTCATTATTATAGACATTTTTTTATTAATACAGACAGATCGGTAAAAGACTGGCCAAGGCAAAAAAGAGTGGAAATGTTTTTGGTGTGATCTCTTCTATTTAATATAAATTGAAGAAAACACCAAGTATTATGTTTCACTGTATATTCAGAATATCTCTGACACATGTGTTTCGACCTTGCGGTCATTATCAAAGTGTTTTACAAGTAAACTAAACTAAATTTGACAGTGCCCTATTTAAATAATTTTAAGGGTTCAGTAGGTACGTTGTTTAAAGATCCTTCTAATGGCCTAAATTTGAATTTAATTTAATTGCTTTATCTAAGAGTGGGTTTTTCCATAGTCTGTCTGAGTATTAGTAATGGTTTTATTTTTATGTACAGCTTTTTAATTTCTAAAATTTCTAAATAATCGAGTTTTGTTTTTGTGCCATTATGTAGTAACTTACAATTATTTTCATTAAAATGGTGATTTGAGTTTTATACAGGATTTTTATTGTAATTTATTTCATTAGGGATATTTAAAAGTCTGTGGGTTAAGCTATGAAATACTGACATTTTTTTAACCCACAGACTTTAAAATCCCTTTAAGAAATAAATAATGGTCTTTTAAAAACAATAGCTATCAATAATGGCTATAAACCACAAATAAAAGATAAACTCATAATAAAAAGGACAAAAACAATTTTTATTTTTCTATAATGATAAAAAAACACTACCAACCCAAAGGGTTTTCCAACGTGTGAAAGGTTAAACAAAAAAGTATTAAAATTACAAAAGGACGTCAACATCAAAATTAATAAAAATAACCCGGAAATATTTAGTAAATAATAAAGAGAAACGAAATTATGTGAAATCAGGTGTTTATGAGTTAGGTTGTTCGATTGAACTTTAAAAAAGGGCAACAGGGGTTGTTTAAAACATAGAAAAAAAAGAGCATAAAATTCAATTTTTCAACCAACTAAAACCGGCTTGGAACATTTAAAATAAAAAATCACCATTTTAATGAAAATAATTGAATTTTACATAATGGCAAAAAACAAAAAAACTTTATTTTTAGAAATTTTAAAATTAAAAAAGCTGCATAAAAATAAAAACATTACTAATACTCAGACAACTAGGAAAAAACCAATTTGATAAAGCAATTAAATTAAATTAAAATTTAGGCCATTGAAGGATCTTTAAACAACGTATACCTGAACCCTTAAAATTATTTAAATAGGGCACTGTCAAATTTTAGTTTAGTTTACTTGTAAAACTCTTTATAATGACCGCAAGTCGAAACCATGTTTCAGAGATATTCTGAATATACAGTGAAACTATTGGTGTTTTCTTCAATTTATATTATTTATAATGTTTCACCTAGTCCCAAACCCCCGAATTTTAAATTATATCTCTTCTATTTTTTCTTAATTCAATAAATGGAAAATAATGAAGGAAGGGGGACTGAATACAAAGTGGGAAAAATGCTCATTTTAATGTCCCTCAAACCGCTTCTCGTTTGGGGTCTTGGTCTGGGAAAATTGTGACCTCAGAAATTCAATGTTAATAAGATTGCAAAATTCTAAAATAGCCTCTAAATCAACGGTATGACGGCCCACAGTGGTTAGTTCTGGAAAAATAGCCATTTCAAAGTTTGAACATAGAAAATATTTTATGTCTTAATTACTTATCCCTTGAGATGTAGCAAAGAATTATTTGAAAAAAATCGCGTTTGAACAAAAATACGCCAAGAACGTTGAAAAATAATATTTTTACTTTTTTTGAAAGTTTCCTTTAAACTTCAGTTTTAATCCATACGTTCAATAATGGGAAATTAACTTTCATAAAAGTCATATCTGATTGGTCTTTCACACCAATAGCATACATATTACACAGTAAATAAAAATTAAAAATTCATTAAAACTACAAACTATCTGAAATTAAAAAAAAAAAAAAAATACGAGAAACTATATTGGAAAGTATTGATGAATTTACTTTTATCGGCGGCTTCCGGTGGCTTAAAAGTTGTATAGAAACATATTTTAATCCTTCTTTTAAATAAACAAAAACATTTTAGCTGCTACCACCTGCGTCTTTTGTGGTGAGAGATGTTTTTATTTGATTTTTCGCTATTTACAAACACCAAGATTGTATGTATAGTTGGATTATTATAAGAATGAAAATTCAGTGTTCTTTGAAAAGAAAAAAAATACATAAAAAGTAGCTAAAAAGGTTTGATTTGAACTGGAGGCCGCCTTTGCTTTTTATATGGACTATTTTTACAGACACGATTTTTGCCGCTTATTGTGGCTTTTGAACCAGTGTGCGGTCCTATTTCAGGGCGTTCCAAGTGAAAATGTAGAGTTTTTAGATTTTTTTTTACCTGCGTCCTAACATCTACTAAGAAACCAATTTCAAATTTCTACTTCCTCGGGAACTGCCCCATAATTTTTTGATGAGTCAATGAGTCAGTGAGTAGTAAAATGGACGATTTTCAAAATTAAATATCTCAGAAATCACTTAATATAACATTCTTAACTTTTTCACAGGATTTCATACCTTTACGTGAAACGAGACCAAAGTTATGATTGGGGGAAAAATAGGGTAAAACATTTCGTGTAAAATACACACATTCGTGCGGTAGGGGATTAACCTAATTTAAAGCTAACGGTTTCACTTTTGTTGACACTGTGGCAATTCGTATTCTAATACATGTTTTGTATGTGTTTCCGAATATTATACACAGTGTGTGAAATGTAATTAATATTATCTTACCTTAAACTTTGCGGTAATACTGTGTCGTCCAAATTGTACTCCCTGACAGCCAACATACAGAGTGTTTTTAAGGATGGATTGAGATCTAAAATATACATATCACTATGGTCGACCAATCCGTCTAAGCCTGCTTCTTCATGCTCGTCTAGGTTTCTGTTTAATTGTGGACTGAAAAAGAGAAACTGACGAATAAATTTTTATACGTTTTTCTTCAAATTTGTGGGACCAATTTTGTATTGTTTAGAATGTGGCGTTATTAAAGATCAAAGAAGGAAAAAACTGACTGCAGAAGTTCATTTATTTTTTAAAAAAGTTTTTTTTTTAATTTTTACATTTATTTTAACTCAGACCAGTAACGTTTGGAAACGCCTACATAGGACACAACGAAATTATAAGAGTTGAAGAAATTTTAAACCGTAAAAACCATATAAATAAATAGCCCAAATAAAACCGTCTTAATAATAGCATCAACAAAAAGTTTTCCATTATTAAAAATTAATTCAACATTGCCCAATTAATTCTGAAATGACCAGTTACTATATACCTACATTTCATCTTGACCTAACCCAAGCAAACTTAAACTTGTCCACATAATTACGTAATTTGTTTTGATATGGAATTTTTTGCAGGCAATATACAGAGACGAAAGAAGTCTCTGATCTAGGGCAATATCATAAATTGTGTAAACTTTAAAATTTTACAAGAATAAAATGACGAAATAGTTTTGTTTGTTCGCATTATACAGGGTCATTCAACGAGGCTAAACAGGGTCATATTTATAGCTTTTCCCGTAAAATCTAGTAGAATACTCCAGAAAATGAATTAAAACGAAACAGATACGAAATAAAATTAACAATTTTAATTAACTTAAATTAACCATACTAATTGGTTTGTGGCTTTTTTCATTAAAAAAAATCGAAACTTTCTTGTTGGGTACTCGTTCTGGTCCCGGGATATAGCGACTGAGTCTGCTCAGCCCTATTAATAGGGGAACTGGCAGATCGCCTGAAACACTTATCTACGTTTCGGTGGCAAGTCTGTCACCATTATCAAGATAAACTCAAATAAAAAAAAATTGTAATAAAAATTGTTAGGATTTTTTAAAATTTAAAAAATTCTGAGAACTTTCGTGTCAGTCTATAAAGTTTGTCATTAACGACATATTAATTTGTTTTGACTGGTATATTTATTATTAAAAAAAAAGAAACAAAAGAGGGTGGTGTTTTAACTGATTTTAGGCATTCCTGAAATTACTTCAGCATCAAGAATATGGTAACCATGTATTATTTAAATTAACGGACATTTATGCTAAACAGTTATCTTTATTAAATAATATATATGCACTTTCTTTACCTATCTCCTACCGTCTTTGGGAAAATAATTAATTACAATATTTTTTTAAGAAACATCAATCACCATGTCAAAAAAGTTTAATATTTACGTGCCTAACCGAGATCGATACAAGAATTTATTTTGGGGTAAGACAATGCCTGTATTTAAAAGATCTAAATCAGTGGTTCCCAAACTGGGGGCGCCCTCCTGGGGGGCGCAAAGCAACATCAAGGGGGGCGCGAGAGCTCAGAAAAATTATTAAAAATTTTCATTTTTAAAATAACAAAAAATCAGTTCAAATTAAAAAAAAAGACATATATGGAAACGTCGTCTGCAAGTTCAAACACCAATTTTTTTCCATTTCCGAAATTGGGTTTATTAATGGAGAATAGTGACGACACTGCTAAAAACGAAGAGATTACAAAAGATATTATATTTCATCTAGAAAGTCCCTTTGATGAATTCCAACGATATTTTTCTAATTTACATGACAATGATGAACATAAATATGCTGAAAGTCCTTTTAATTTTGATATAAACATCCTTCCAGAAAAAATGCAAGAACAAGCAATCGACTGAAAACAAGACTCAGTGGCAAAACATGACTAAAAATTTGGTGATTACTACATTTTGGATAAAATAAACTGCTCAACAAAAAGATCGTACCATTTAATTTTTAGACCCATTTACAAACTGCTGTAACTTTTTTAGAAATTAACTTTTTTGAATATCTAAAACGAAGTTTAAAACCGCGTTTTTTCAAATTTAAGCTGTATTACATTTAGTTGTAGTATGATGAATATTATCATGATGTACAGGGTGATCAATAGAGTACTACAAAAAAACAAAAAATTCGAGTGTGTCCCAATTTAGTGGTAACTTTTTTTTGTCGTTATAATATGGGTTGTAACCAAGGTCATATCAATATCTCTAGACGTTTATGCCAGTTTTTGAATTGAGGACCTCCGGCCTGCGATACAGGACTAAACGTCAAATTTTGGTAATCAATTCTTTAAAAAGCTATAACTGGAAAATGGATTGACGGATTTCAACGAGTGTTTCATATTCGGAAAGCTCATTTCATGTAGATTTTTTATGTTCTAAGCACTTTTCGATAGGTTATAATTTTATTAGTATACGGGGCCAACAAATACCAAAAACGTAGCTGATTTAGAAATCCTAAATATAGAGGAAATTATTGAACGCCAAACGGACCATATGTGTGTGTTTTGTTTTAAAAATATCCAAGTTGAAGTTTGTGTCAATATCTCGAAACGATTTCTACCATTAATCGATTTATGCTGTTTAAGTGCCTGTAAACTTATTCAGCAAAAAAGCGTCGTTATTATGGTATCAGGTCTGAATGGTAGGAATTCCAACGACGCAATAAAGTTTTAAACATTTTTAATCATAAATTAGGGTATTTGGTGTTGTACATCATGATATACGGAGTGATCAACAAAGTGCTTTCAAACTTATTATGGTATCCATAATTACCACAACATTAGGTACAGAACGGCCTTGTTTGCGCAACATGTTTTAGATTAAAATTGTTAGGCTTGAAACTCTTTTTAGCACATTTCGGTGTCCAAAAACTTACCGCACTATATTTTTTACTTGATTTTAGCTTAGTTTTGCCATTTTCAAAGAGTCAAATTACCTCTACAAAAAACAAAGAAATGTTTACTTGATACATTGAATTTATCTATAGCAGCGATACGTTTCTATAGCAACGATGGAATAATGTCATTGTCATAAAACAGTTTGTAAATTAAACAAAACTTTTTGTCTTCTGTAGAGGTAATTTTACTTTTTAAAAATGGCAAAACTAAGCGAAAATGAACTACGAAATATAGTGCGGTAAGTTTTTAGACACCGAAATGTATTAAAAAGAGTTACATACCTAATAATTTTAATCTTAAGCAGATTACCCCAACAAGGCCGTACTATACCGAACATTGCGGAATTTGCGGGCACCACAAGACACTAGCTAGAGCACGAGCCTATGGTAGTCCAATGCCATAATTACGACGCATTTTTGCTGAATAAGTTTACAGGCACTTAAACAGCATAAATCGATTAATGGTAGAAATCGTTTCGAGATATTGACACAAACTTTAACTTGGCCATTTTTAAAACAAAACACACAAAATATGGTCCTTTTGGCGTTTAATAATTTACCCTATATTTAGGATTTCTAAATCAGCTACGTTTTTGGTATTTGTTGGCCCCGTATACTAATAAAATTATAACCTTTCAAAAAAGTGCTTAAAACATAAAAAATCTACATGAAATGAGCTTTCCGAATATGAAACACTCGTTGAAATCCGTCAATCCATTTTCCAGTTATAGCTTTTTAAAAAATTGATTACCAAAATTTGACGTTTATAAGTGTATCGCACGCCAGAGGTCCTTAATTTAAAAACTGGCATAAACGTCTAGAGATATTGGTATGACCTTGGTAACAACCCATATTATAACGACCCAAAAAATTACCACTGAAATGGGACACACTCGAATTTTTTATTTTTTTGCAGCACTCTATTGATCACCCTGTACATCATGATAATATTCATCTCACTAAAACTAAATGCAATACAGCTTAAAGTAGAAGAAACGCGGTTTTATTCTTCGTTTTAGATATACAAAAAAGTTAATTTTTAAAAAAGTTACAGCAGTTTGAAAATAGGTCTAAAAATTAAATGGTTCGATCTTTTTGTTGAGCAGTTTATCTTCCCATCTATCTTTTAATCGCCAAAATGGCTTTAAAATTTTACATACCATTCTCGACAAACCATCAATGTGAAAAATATTTTCTTTATTAATGGAAATTAAAACAAAAAAACGGAGCCGGCTTGTTGTTGCTACGTTGCGAACTTTTAAAGATAAAACCACGAATTTCCTTGTTAAGGAAATGCAGCATTAGATTAGATAAGTGTTTAAATGTCATGTTTATAAATAAATGCCTCTTTTTTTAGTAAAAGGAATGTTTCTGTATAGTCGAGGGAAGTGGGGGGCGCGACCACTTCTTAATTTCAAAAAGGGGGCGTCATAGAAAAAAGTTTGGGAACCACTGATCTAAATGCTGTAATAGCGATATATCTTACAGGGTGTCCCAAAAAATTGCATTTTTACCGAAATTTCAAATGGTTAAAACTTATTTTTTTTAAATACAACATACTGTATTTTAGGCTATTTTCGAATAGACCAATAATTTACCTACAAAATGTTCATACATGTTTCCATACCCATTTGGCACCGTTCTTTAAATACAAGCGAATTTATTTTTTTCCCTTTTTTAATACCATCCACAACAAACCACACCTGCAACAACTATTATTGTTGTCAGGACAAATTTAAAATAAAAACCCCCATAGCCTACCTAGGTAAATTGTAAATTAAGCCGGTGTTTTGTTGTGGATGGTATTTAAAAACAGAAAATTAAAATTCGCTTTTATTTAAAGAACCGTGCCAAATGGGTATAGAAACATATATGGACATTTTATAGGTAAATTGTTGGTCTATTCGAAAATGGGATACAATACAGTAGGTTGTATTTAAAAAAAAATGTTTTAACCATTATTAAATTTCGGTAAAAACACCCAAAAACACATTCGTGTAACGAGCTCGATTAGGCACGTAAATATTGAACTTTTTTGACATGGAAATGTTCCTTAAAAAATGGTAATTCATAATTTTCTCAAAAAGGGTAGAAGATAGGTATGAGTAGATGTGAATATAAATTAATTTTAGTTAGTAACTAAAAAACAATAGACGATCGTTGAAAAATATTGTTGGCAAAATGTTTGTGGCCTAATAATGTCAAAATTAAAACAATTGAATTACAATAAATTTACACGAAAAAATTAACTGCACAGTCAAAATCAGCATTAAATCCTCTAAAAGTTTTTTCGTTAAAATATTTTTCTATCTTGTATACTAAGCGAGATAGAATACATGTATACCTAAAGTCCAAAATTTCTGTCAGTGACTCATTTAATACCGGCCACCCAACCGACGAAGCGGCTAAATAAAAATCTAACACTAGTAAATGATTTTTAAGCCTATGATATACTTTTCCGCTCAAATAATAGTGAACCGGCCAAAAGTTTCATCGCCACGTTGTCATAATTCGCGGGAATAAGTTACCAGCCAGCGATCGCATTTAAAATAGCACGCCAATATGTATTGAAATCATTGTTATCGAGAAGACAATAAATGTGGCAACACACATCCCTTAGTTTACAACTTGAACAGACTCGAAAATAAGCGTATCGACAGGGTTTTCGTGTTGTTCGATGATTTTATTTAGTTATTATTGATTATGGACAGATTTTGTAAGTTTAAATTTTAATTGCTAAACAGGGTATTTTCTAAATATTGAAAATTTTTAGTTTTCGTAGTTTATAGATATTGTTTTGTGCCAATTTTATTATAGTTTATCTTATTTAGTGAATATATTTGTATATAAATATTTAGTGTTGTTAAGTGCTTTTAATTCAGTAAACTATGAATATTAATCAACCTTCAACTAGTAATTGGCCCTCAAAAAAAACTCAGTTAGCGTTAAAAGAACGAATAATGGTTAAAAATGTTTACCATGGGATTCGGGAACGACATCCTGAACTAACCACTTTGGATGCTGCAGAGATATGTGCAACTTTAACAAAAGTTTTTTCGCGTATGGTATTCAGAGTTTTAAAAGGCAAATAAACAATATTAGTAATTATTCGGATAACTGGAAAATGCGATTTTTTCGCTATTTTTTGCACACTCTCTACTTTCCGATTGTTAAACATGAATCAGAAGTTGTTTTTTTGGCCGCCTCTTATAGTAGTTCAAAAAAAAAAAAAAAAATTTAATTACATTTTACGACATATTCATTTAAATTCTGTCATTGGCACGAAAACATATTTAAAAAACTCATAGGTACTATTTTAATATTAAAAAAAATCACTTAAATATACGGAAAAAACTTTAATTTTCAATACAAAGTAGGTAAAACGTTTAAGTCCGAATTCAACTTGAAATTCTAAAAATGTTGACCTGTTGCCAAGTTGTAATAGTTTTCTTTATGACATTGTTATAAGGTATGCGGATCGTGCTTCGCTCGGCCCGCAATGTTTGATCAAAAATATCCACTAAATAATGGAACTCGAAAGACCCGAAATAGTTTTTGGATTCTACAAGCTAATGATTTCAGGGCTTTCGTGTTCCTTATATAGTGTATATTTTTGATGAAGCAATGCGTGCAAATATCGTATTTAGTATTGAATTTGCAAGATCGGTGGTGAATTGGCAAGTCGGTATAACTTGGATTGTCTATCGTTCTGTTTTTACGTCTTTTTTAATTTATGTTAAGACTGAAATTTTATTATTTTTTTCATGTAGCAAAATAAAATTGGAGAAGGTAAAATGAAAGTAAAAAATGGATTTTTTTTTGGAAAAACTATGAGAAACCGCCAAAAAAACTCAAATTTTTGTTATATGACCCCAAAATAGGAGGTGGGAAAAATAAATTAAAAAAAAAAAAAAAATAATATAGGCTTGTTACTAATTTAAAGGGTTGATGAAAATGTGAGAAAATAACTTTTGCTTGTAAAAAATATTTTCATGATTTGGCGAAATTTTATCATTTATTTTCTGAAATGCACATGCCACTGGAATTGATTCCCCTGACGCCGCATAACCCGGGGCACTCTAAAGGCGAGCGATGCGTCATTGACAGAAATTTTGGACTTGAGGTATAGGTGGTACAAGTATATTTGGTAACACTTAAGTGTTCTTGCAGTATATCAATGAATCCAGCTTACCAATCTTTTATTGATAACTTATTTTGGCCCAAAAATGAACTTTCATAGTTTTTCTCGCCTCTTTTCTCTCTCTCATATAGAAATTACTTAATATCTTACCTTGTTCCACCAAATATGAAAACCCTATCTCCAACTTTAGCGCAAACTTGTCGGCGTCTTTCGCACGGTGATTTGCCCTTCGGGTTTATCCTGGTCCAGACGTGCGTTTCCGGATCGAACATGTAGAGGTCGTTGTAGTGTTTGCCCCTTACCGAATTATAACCACCAAAAATATACATTTTACCATTGTGAACAACTGAAACGAAAAATAATAGCTGTTTAACAAACAAGGGTATTAATAAGGACAGGGACGTAGCAAGAGGGGGTTCCTAAGTAACCCCCGAAATTTTAAATTTACTTCAAGCATATACCTACTAGGGGTGAGCTTTGCGCCCCTCAGAAAATAGCTGTATTTTTCTAATCCAAAATATAAGAGTGTCCTCACTTACACAGAGAGCGTGGTTTTGAATCGTATCGCCGCCACTGGTTGAGATCAATAATCGCCAATTATTACTGCCCGATTAGGTTACAATATTTTTCGGCGTTCGTTCTTTTTTTTTTAATTAAATTGTGAAATCATCACTTTTCTTAAATTTTTTCGGGATGGGTTTTAATTTTAGACAACCAATTTACCAGATGTTATTTGAATAGCAAGGTTTTAAATAAATTTAATCTTTGTTTTGTGTATTTTTAGTATCTCTTTTTTTATCTCTTTCCTAGATAATTATACTCCTAGTTTTGCTGACGATACTAGTCTGCACTCTAATATTAAATTGTTTAAGTCAGTCTCTAAGCTTGATTTGAAGAGAAGCACAGGATAATGCAGATATCTTTACACAGTACCTTAAACTAATATTGAATTTGGGCCCTCAAAATCTTGTTCAGTTTAATGCCTCCAAAACACGTATAAGTCAGTAATATTTCTCCTCTGGCAGCTCCCAACAGAGCAACACGTAGTGCTGCTCTTATACATCCTTTTACAGTTCAACTTAAAAAGCCCTGAACTCTGAACTTCCCACTTTGATAGTTTCTTCATCCCTAAAATGGCCATACTATGAAACCTGCAACTAGCAGAAGTTTTACATTCTCCCCCAAATCTCAAATTATTCAAGTCTCGTGTTCATAGACTCCCTCTTACCATACTTAAGACACCCGTGATACAAGTACTTCGGCCTTCAGCCATCGTGAACTGCCGCAAGATAAAAAAAAAAAGAAAAATATTTTTTTTACTGAAAAAAAAAACTTTAAAAATTTTTTTTAATTTTTAAAATTTTTTTCAATAATTTTTAAAAAAAAAGAAAAAACTTTCCCGTTGTTAACCCTTTTGGTGGGGCGAGAAAATTCAACTTAAATAAAAAATCAAAAATTACCCCTTTTCCTTTTAAAATTTGATTTTTTGGTTTTTTTTAAAAGCGGGGAAAAAAAAAAAATCCCCCCCGAAATTTTTAACTATTTTGGGGTCCATCTAAAAATTAAAATCCAATATTGTAAAAAAAAATTTAAAAAACTATTGATCTCTTCATATTTATTTCGAAATGAATTGTTTATTTTTTTCCCAAATCTATTTTAATACCAATACTACTACTACTACTAGGCTCTACAATGGGGTGGGTCTTGGCCACTTAAAATTTTTGTCTCCATCTTCCCATCTTATCAATCCTGGGTCTATTCCTTTCCCAATGGACCTTAATCCTTTATTTTCACCCACCCCTTTCGAGACCCCAAAGGTTTCCCCCTTTGGGTCCCCCCCTATTAAACCTTCTTCCCTTTTATTTTCCCACCAGCCTCCCAAAACCTGATGAGCTTACATTGTGCCTCCGGGGGGTTTTTTTGTGGTCAAAATGTTTTTAAATCGGAAAATATGCCAATATGTTAAAAAACTAATTTGTTAACAAAAAACCCTATCGTTTCAAATCGTTTTTGAATGTTTTTGGTCCCTTTTTTAAACGCGCGCGGACTTAAAATAGTTTTTGACTGAAAAGTAACAAACGTTGACCCTTTTGGGGATCTATTCGGGACTTCAAAAAAAAATTTTTTAAATTTTTTCGTTTTGAAATAAACCCCTACTTTTCTACTTATTTTTGTGATCAAAAGCAAAATATACTCATAATATCGTCCTCTCTTTAAAATAAATTAAAATTTTAAAGATTTGGAGGTGTAAAAAAAATTTTTTTGAATAATTTAAAAAAGGAGGAAATAGGAAAAGCTAAACACGTTGCACCATTCCTAAATAAAGTTGGGGTTTTGCAGAAAAATTAAATTAAATTAAAAAAATTAAAAAAAAGAAAAATAAACATTTTTGGGTCAAATGGTTTTAATTTACCTAAATTAAAAATTAAGTTAAGTTAAAAAATAACAAACTTTTTTAAATTATTTTTGTTTTTAAACCTTTCTAAAAAAAAAAACGTTTCCTTTTTAAAAAAAAATTAAATCCCCCCAATAACATCATAAAATACCGAAAATCGTCTTTTTCCATGCGTTATAAAAAGATAAAAAATTTTATTTTTTGCAAATATTTATTTAAAAGGGGTTAAAAAAACGGAACTCCCGAAGGAAAAAAAAATAGAGATCAAAAACCCCATTAACAGTATTTCCCTATGGTTAAAATTTTTTTGTTATTTTTAAACTGATTTGGGATGTTTTCCCAAAAAGTCTTAATTTATAATAACAATTTTTGTTAACCCAACTTTACTTTTATCAAAATTTTACCTTCATAAACATATGAAGAAAATATGAAAATAAACATGAAAACCCGTTAAAAATCAAAAAAAGTAAATATCTCTGGCAAATCCCCTTTTCAATTTAGGCCATGTATCGGAATTACCGTTCTGAAAATTAAAAAAGATCCCCGGTTTTTTTTTCAAAACAGGATCGTCCGATAACTTACGTCTCTGTTGGAAAGCCTTTAATCCCCGCATAACGATCGTTCGGGGGCGGTTTTCGACTTGCTGGAAAAAACCCAAAAAAATAACTTTTCCTTCTTATCATTAAATCTAAACTATAAAATTTCTTTTGCAGACCCTGGGCTTTTTCCCCCAAACCTTTTGGTATTTCGACTACTCTTTGATTGAAAAGGAAAAGA
>JAHBCN010009842.1:0-17500 GCA_019359885.1 Listronotus oregonensis
ATTAAAATGAAAAGAAAAAATAAAATATTTAATAAAAATTGGATTTTTAAGGATGTTTATTTTTTAACATTATTATTTTAATCCCTTAGACGACAGCGCAAAATGTTCAAATATATTTTTTTTCATATATTTTTGTAAAGTTAATCCATAGATTTTAGTTTTATTTGCTCCAGCTCATATTGGTTTTATTTTTTAAAAAACATGTCAAGTAATTAAATCCGTCATAAAATTTATTTATTTTTTGTTATTTTTGTTTAAATTCTCCATAAAAAGATATATAATATTTTAATAACGGTTAAATTCAATTATGTTATTGAAATTGATTTAGTCCAACAAACATAAAAGTAACATCGTCAGTAATTACCTCTTTTAATACTTTTAAAATTAAGAACTTTTTTTTTATAAAATAATTTAGGCTGCACGTGCAATCCAAACTTGATTGACTAGAGTGCACATCTGGAGTAGCTGTGTCATCGTTTCAAGTAAATGTATAAGATTTAGTTTGTAAATTTACATAGGTATTTTTATTACCTGTAAAAAAAATTGTAGGGTTATGTTAAGTGCTTTCTTAGATATTTTATTTTAATACTGACTAACTAACAGACTAAGTCACTCACTGATTGACTCAATAAAATTATGGGACACTTCGCCAGGAAGCTAAAAGTTAAAATTTAGTATGTAAGTAGGTTTTAGGACACAAATAAAAAAAAATCTAAAAACTGCACACTCTTACTGGATCGCCCTAAAACAGGGCGGTAATAGCTCATATTTTTTAATGAAATAACGAATTTTTTAATATATGTATTAATTATCATTCTTTTAATACGTGATTTTAGTATTAAACTTAGTGTTATCATTTTTATAGATATGATTAGCACGATAATATTAAATTCTTATAATGCCAATGTCGATACAACAAGCCTTGGTGTTTTACTTATAGAAAATATTGATTTTATTGTTACAAGTATACTGGGGTATCCATCAATCATGTATCATTCCCAATAAATGTACTGGTCATCATTTTTTTAATAGTTGACTTTTGTTTTAAATTAAGTATCATAATTTTTATAAATATGATTAGCACAATAATATTAAATTTCCAAAATACCAATGTCAATGCAACAAACAATGATTTTTAAAAGTATTATTAACACAATATTTAATTCTTATATTACCAATGTCGATACAACCAAACCATGGTGTATTAATTATAAAAAATATTTATTATATCGTTACGAAACATACTGGTGTTTCAACCCTTTGGGAAAATGTATACTGTTACTCCATTGCTTGTAGCACAATATGAAATAAAATAAAATAATAAAAAGCTTTATTATTTAAAGAAAACATAATTCTTCTTGATAAAGCGGTCAGATGCACCTTATTAAAAAAAACAATTACAAAATTTTAAAAACTAGAGATACAATTTTATAGCAACAACAATGTTTAACATACGGTAATAGATAAACTAATTAAACAAAGCCAAACTAAAGAACAACATTACTAAATAAAATTAGGTAAAAAACAGAAATAAACACAAAGACGTAGTTAAAAAAAAAATAAAAAAATCAATAATATACTGCGAGAAACTGTACTTCGTGATAATTGATTAGAACCTCTAGTATAAGAGAGACTTTACTAATGGGACCTTTAAGCCCGTGATCTATAGGAGACTTACTATACTTGTAGTGTGTAATTAGGTATATGCCTACACATCCCTCCACATGGAGTAGCCAAATACTGCCCCCTTAATCTCCCAACTGTTTACGATTCACCTCAAACTTTCAAAATTTTAGTAATTGTTCTCTAAAAGTAATCGTAATCGAACAGTAAGTTGTGAACAACCTTGTGTTGGTGGCCTTATAATGAAGAAATCTTACCTTGACTTTTATACCTATAAAGCTGACCTGGCATGATACATTTCTTAAACGTTTAAAAATCCTTTTTTTTTAAATTATAATACTAAATATTATTTTTCTATAATTCACAATATAATTTTTTAAATATTTTTTTTATATTAAACTAACTGGACGAGTAACAAGAAACAGATCATAAAATTGGGCGCGAATTTTCGAATATTGAAAAAAATACATATTTTTCTTGTGTACGCATTTTCTAAAGAATGGTTCAAAGTAGGTCAGTTTATTGCCTATTTTTCCGCTCTTATGCTTTGCGTTGCTTTTATACGTCTACGCTTCGTTAGCTGAATGACTACATGATCTAAAAATCCTAAAACCAATAGAATTTTTTTACACAAACTGTCCTTTTACAGACCATTAAAGCCACGTTAGGGATACCATCTTGTACGGTTATTACCTATAAAAAATTGTCAGATTTACATTGACTTCTATAGTTTATGTCTTGGATTTTCGCTTGGGTAAACAGTTAGAACTTTATTGTACCTACCACGGATAATACAGTGTGTTTCACAACTATAAAAATTTAAATAATTCTATTAATAACGGTTTATAAAGTCTAAAGAAACGAGAATAATGCCAAAAATATTGGCTTAAATTTAAGTAAGTTGTTATTAAGGTGTGTTAATATGAACGGGTTTATAAGTCAGCTTAAGGTGGGCTCATTTTCATTGGGCAATGTCGCCAGTTTATTGACAAAGGGCACGGAGCGATTAACCTTACGATTTTGTAGTTTATCTTAAAAAGAAATTTGAAAAACCCTTTAAAATGTAAAAAGCTTATCAATGTTTTGATAACAGACGGTTACAAGATACAAATTTAACCTAAAATTTTAAAATTATAATATTTCAATTAAGCTTTAAAAAAACTTTGACAACCGCAAGAACTTTTTAATTTATTTTAGTACGTCGTAATAATATATTTTTACTGAGTAGTGCTTTCCATTATTTAATGTTAGTAGGTATCAAAATCCAATGCGTGCGCAAAATTCAATTTTGCTAACGCTCGTTGAATAAGTAATATTTTATCATTGTTACTTTCCAAAGATGTAGTTGTACTACGAAACACCTCTTATAGCTAAGAATGGTTTAATAAAACTGACCTTAGTAAAAAATTTATTTTAATTGTTTATTGTTGCAGTTCTATTTTTTAAAGGGGAATATTAATAATAATTCACTAATACCCAAATAAAATATTCTAAAATTAAATAAATTACTTAATCTATATTTAAAAATTATAAACTTCATCAAGTCCTAGGTTTTTTCCTGGATTGTTCCTAGTACCGATGCTGCATTCCCCCGTTCCGCTAAACCAATTTTTTGGGGTTTGAAACTTCAGATTTTTGCATTGTATTTTTTTGCAAATTTTAATAAAACCCTTAGCCTCATCACCCAAAGGACCAAAAGTTTCAACAGCAAAAGGAATGAAGATAAAGCGTTCTTCAAGCTCTTTATATTTTAGATGTTTTTTTTTTCTCGGCAATACAGCACCACCTTAAAATTAGAAGTTTTTGAGATAGGATTTTGCAAGTGTATGGCTGCAAACGTCCCAAAGTAATTGTTTCCCTATTTCCAGGGAATTAAGGTCATTCCATCTACCCGTTTTCCATCGCTTCTGAAACTCCAAAAGGCTCTAACACAGAAGGTTTTCCCGCTAAAATCAAGCTCTTTTGATAATGTCATTTATCTGTTTTTTCTAGAAGAACGCCCTGCGCTTTTTTGCAGCTTAACCCATGTGGCCATAAATATCAGCATTTTCGCCGCAAACGCGGTGTGCTCTCCACACACAGGCAGAAAGTCTGAGAGCGTGGAAATATGGAATGTTTGTTATCTAACAAATTTCCCAAGGACGAAGATGGAAGTGCGTTAAAAGCATTACTTTCGGGGGGGCCTGAAGAGCAAGTAGACGTGCCTTATCTTCACTTGTCTGGCACATTTTTGTAATATTTTGTGACGAGCTTGGCTTAAAAAGTCAAAATCTTTCTGTTTGTTTTTTGGGAATTCTTGTGGTTGATTTTGAAGAATTTCAAACGGGTAAATTTAAATAAAAATTCTAAAATCATTATCTACTGTCGCAAGAATATGGAAAGGGTAAAATTTGGAAAGTAAACCGACACGTCATTGATTGAACCTAAAAAGGCAGAAATAGACAGGGTGGAATCTCTTTTCCAAGACTCCAAATTTTACGGAGGGTTTTGTAACCAAGAATTTAATTTAATATCACAATTTTTTTGTTTGAACTAAACTTTGTAATTTCATTATCAAAATTACAAAGTAATTCTGGAATTTCCCAAAAAGGTGAACATCTTAACAAATAAGACATTCGAGGTATGGCAAAGGAATATTTTAGTAAATAATAGGAAATATGTTAGTCTATAAATTTTAATTTGGTACTAAGAGATTTTAAAAATTCTGTCTTTTTATTAATTGAGTATTCAATTTCATTTGACGAAAAAGAATAATTTAATTTTTTTTATTAAATGTATCCCCAAAGTTTCTTTAATATAAAAATTAAAATGCCCAAAAATTAAGCTTAATATCTTAAAAATTGAGTTGGCGCATAGGGAGGGTTTCATTAAAATACATGGGTTTTTTTTTTCTTATTTTCAAAATCTATATATATTTTTTTTTAAATTTAGATTTCAAACTTATCTTATAGAAAATTTAATTCTTTACAAAATTCACCTTCTATGTTTTTTTTTTTAAATAAATAGAAATAAAGTTACAGAGCATAAAATAAGGGAAGAAACTTTTAATGATGGAATAATACTAATAATTTATTTTTAACAAGAATACAATTTTTATGCAATTTTATTTGGACTTTAAATACAAGAATATTACTGTTTACATACTAAGTATAAATAAACTTTATCAAAGCAGTGTTTTACTGTAATTTAAAATCAAAATAAAATAAAATAAAAATTGTATCGTTGTTAAACAGTAAATTATTCGCATTATTTTATTAATAAAAATTTCTGTTTATTCTATGCTCTGTAACTTTTTTTCGTTTAAAAAAAAAAAGAGGGTTTTAAAAAACCTTTTTTTTAAAAAAAATTTTTCCCTAAATTTTTAAAAGGAAAAAAATAAAAAAGCCAAAAATTTTTTTTTTAAAAATATTGGCTAAATTTTTTTGGATATTTTTTTATTTTAAGAAACTTTTTTGGTAAAATTTTAAATTTTAAAAAAAAAAACAAAAAAATTGGCCCCGGTTTAAATATTTGGATATTAAAAAATGAAAAATGATACATTGCCGCTTTGAGCGAAAAGCGGCTATCTTGCGAGGGCGGCAATCTCACTTTGCACTCGAACTACACACAACCGCAGATTTTAAAAAAAAATTGTAAAAATGAATAACTATTGATAACCTTAACTTTGAAACTTTTGAATACGCCCTGCAAGCGACAAAGTAAGAAAACGCTCGCCCCGAAAAGTTTATTTTTTTGGGTTTTAACAAAGCGCAAAAAATTTTTTCCCTTTTGGGCGTAGAAAAATATATTTTGTTTTCAATGGAACACACAAATAGGAGTGAATGCTAAATCTTCATCAATTCTGACAAAAAATACGGGTTTTTTTTTACCCTTTAAAATTTCTACAGACAGCATTCAACAAAAAATTTTTGAGGTATATGTGTTTTTTTCCCAAACAAAAGGGTAAATAGTAACTGGAAATAATATTTTTACAAAAAATAACTTTAAGAAAATCCCCCCTTCATTGCCCCGACCTGGTTTCCCCAAAAACTCTTCTAAAACCCCCCGAAAAAAAAAATTAATGGTAAAAATTTTACCATGGTATCTTTTTTTTTTTTTGGGGGTGAATCAGGGGGGGGGCCCGAGCCAAAAATTTTTTGGTCGACCCCAAACCCAAATTTGAGGGGTTTAAAACCACAAATTTAAATTTTTCGGGTTTTACCTTGAAATGCCCCTTTACCCCCGACAAAAAATTCAAAAAAATTGAAAATGGTATTTATTTTTTTTAGGCCCTGAACCCCAATCCGGCGAAAATTTGCCCCCATAGGTCAGGACCAGGGGCTTTTTAAGATCAAATCTGCAAATTTAATTTCAACCAGTGGCGGCTGGCTTTTAAAACACTGAGCATTCCCCCCCGGGAAAATCAAAAATAAAAAATAAAATCCCCCAAATTTTTTTTTATTAATATAATTTTTTTCCCTTAACCTATTTATAAGCTTTCTATTTAATTACCGTCGCCCCTAATAATATATTTTACCAAACTTAAATTTCCGAAATTAACTTATTTATGGGTCCTATTTTTAATTTTCCGTCGCCCGCAAACGTCAATATTTTACCCCAAAAGTTTTGGGGGAGGGGGGCCCGTAAACCATGGGGCATCGTTTTCACTTGAATGGGGTTATCCTTTATTTGCCCTCCCCCCTAATGGGTTTTGGTCTTTTTTTATTCAATTTGGGTTAATTTTTTTTCCCAAAAGGGAATTTTTTTTTTTAGATTTTGTTATGATTAGTAAAATTTAGCATAGACGGTTTGGGGTTGGGGGGGGAACTTTTTTATAATTCAAAGTTCGGTATAGTGATGGATAACAGGTTGTTTGTTTTTTTTTCGGTGTTTTGTTACTTTTAACTCGGTAGTTAATAAATAATAATAATTGATATAATTTGTGAGCCATTTTCTTTTTTTTATTTGTTTTTTGAAAAGTGAATATGGAAGCAAGGAAACCCTTTTTTTTCTTGTACCTCTGATAGTACAAAAAAACTGTGGAATATTTACAAAATTTTTTTATAGACTTTTTTTGGGAAAAAAAAAATTTTTGTAAAAAAAAATTGGGGGGCCTAAGAAAAAAATAAAAAATTTTTTTAAAAATTTTTCCCAAAAGGGAAAAAAAAGAGATTTTAAAAAAGGGTTTTTTAAAATAGAATGTATAAAAAAAATGATTGGCTATGTGGTAGTGACGTAAAAAAAAGTTTATTCTGTTTTTTCCCTTTTTGGCCCTGGGAAAAAACTTTTGGGTGAAAATTGGAATCGTTGATTTGAGATTTGGAAAAGAAAAAAATGAACGTTCTCATGTGCATATAAATTCACAACTTGAGTTGAAAATTCTGGGAAAAAAATGACAAAAGGCAACAGCTCGATAGTGGATATCGGAGACAAATAGAAAAACAAAATGATCTATTTTTAAAAAAAAACCCATATGTACTCTCAAAAATAAAAAACTGTATAAAATTTTGGGGGAAATTTTTTTTGTTGGCTTTCACATGAAAAACAAAGTCTGAAAATCCTGGAATTTTTAAAGGACTGGTCAATTTTAGTGCCGTTGATTGGGTTTTAAAGAGCACTTTTGCAACAGCCTCATTTTTTAAAGGGAAACCCCCTAAAAAAAAAAATAAAATTTCTGGATTGCATTTTTGTTTCGAGAATATATCAAAAACAAATAGCCCGCTAGATTTTTTATTTTTTGCGGACGAGGCAACGGACGTTTTTAAAATTTCAAATGACGATAGTTTTTTTTGATATGACTAAAAAACGGTACCCCAGTGGAAAAAAATTTTGGACTTTCTTAATACCAGCGATCACGACGCTGCAAGCGGCCCCGTAGCATAAAAAACGTTAAAAATGTGTTATTGACACCCCAAAAAAACTTATACAAGTTATGAGGGGCCCAAAGAGAGTGGACGCCATGGAGGCGTCAAAAAAAAAATTAAAAAGACTTTAAAAATGCGTTTTACTTTACTCTACGCACATCAAATTTTTTTGGGAAAACCCCACAAATAGGGAAAATACAAATTTTTTTTTCCCAAAGTGACCTTTTTTTTTTCCCACAACGAGTCCCAAAAATGAAATTGTGCGACCCTAATATTAAGAACTCTAATACCAAATTGGTTTTTTAAAAAAGCAGAGCTGTAAATGGTTTTAAAAAAAAAACCGGGGGAAGCATTGATAGAGTGCATGGAAAAAAAAAAAAATTTTTTCCCAATCTACAGCCTTAATCAACCCGTCAGCAATCGAAAAATGTTATGGGGGAAATTTTTTTTTTGGGTCACGTTTTTTCAAAAATTATCCTCATTCGGACATTCTTTTGACCAATTGAAAAAAAAAAATTTACCCTAAAAAGTAGCCACTGCCATAAAAATTTTTGGGGAAATTTTCAAAAGGAAAGACAAAAGGGAAAACCCCTTCCAGCTTAAAATTAAAGGGGATATTCCATATTAGAAATAGAGAAAAAAAGAAAAAAGGGAAAAACCCAAACATTAAAAGTGGGGAAAAGGGAAAATATGTGATACCATAATATTTCAAATTAAAGACAGATTTTCCTTCACAAACCCAAAATCTTCGCGGGTCTCTTTTTTTTTTGCCAGTAATTTTCCCCTTTTTGAACCCATTTTCCAAAAAACTATCTCAAGTGACATTGTTCAATCCCCCCCCTTTAGAAAAAAACCCGACTTCAAACTGAACTGGAAAAATTTATCAACGGGCCAGATTTAGAAATTATTTTAGTCATTTTTTAAAAAATTTTTTATTGAAAATAACCCTTTAAAATGTTTTTCGGCAACATTGTTACTTAAATTAAGTAAAAATTTCCCCAAATTCCACTGCAAAAGAAGAACTAATTTTCAACTTTAAAGCATAAAAAAATTTCTAAAAAAAATTTTAATGAAGATAGACTCTCGGTTAGCCATGCTTTTCTATGAAAAACAATTGTCAAGAGATTCCCGATTTTAACAATTTAGTTATAAATAAATTTGCAGAAATCAAGAAAGAAAAAAAGGACTTTGTTTTAAAAAAAAAGGGGGTTTAAATTTTAAAAATTAGAAAAGAAAAATTGTCATAGACAATTTTTAGGGAAAATTTTTTTAAGGGTTGGTAAATTTATTTGAATTTTTATTTTTTTTATCATTCTAAGATAATGGCGGTTGTTTATTTTTTTTTTTTTAAAAATACATATTTTTGTTACTTTTGGGGGTTTTGACGATTAAAAAATAAAGTTTCTTAATTTAATCTATGCACAGCCAAACCCTTTTTTTTAAGGCTTAAAATAAAAAAATTTTTTTGGGGGGGCACCGCAAAAATTTTTTGGCGGCCCGCGGTGCCATCAACATTATGTGAGATTTTAGATGTGAATTCTACTATACACCACGAGCCGCCACATCGCAACTAAATTTTTTAAATGTCTCTACCTAAATTTTGGGGTCCAAAAAAAACGTGGTAGTTTTGCCCCATCGGGTCATGATAAAGAAAACTTCAAGGTCAAATTTTCCAAATTGTAATTTTAAAAAAATTTCCAGGTTCGTATTTGCGACCTCAAAATCATTATTCACGCTACAAATTTAATTACAAATAATTTTTCAGATTTGACCTTGAAGTCCCCCTTTTTTTTGCCCTAAGGGGTCACTGACCCCAGATTTTTTCGACTTCAAAAACATAAAGAAACCATGGTCAAGTCTTCCCCTTTTTTTTTTGTCGTGCTGTGTTATTTAATAACATGTTTATAAAAGCAGAAATACTGTAAAATAGCTTGCTATATTTGCATTTGTCAAAAAACACCTCCTGCTTTGGCACCTGTTACGTAAAACATAATTTTATCTGCAGTGTAATTTTTAACTTTAACGAAAATCCAAAACATTTTATACGGTCGAAACCGCAATCTTCTCGTTACCACTCACTAAATCGAATCCGGAGGGCAATAATCAGAGAAACCAAAAACCATTTGCAGTTGTACTAGTAAGCATTGTGTCGTTTACTCATTAATATTTCACTGCAATAAAATTGTTTGATGAATCGGACCCCCATCCCCAGGATTTTGGCTCCCCCGGGGGAAAACCCCGGGGAAAAAAAAGGGGATAAACCGGAAAAAAGGGTCGGGGTTTTGGTTTTTTTTAAACACCCCCGCTTTTGGGGGTCGACTTGGTTAAACTCTAATTTTATTATGATTCATACGACTTCATATTTTTTTATTGGCCTGCTATTAACCCTAGGAGTTTACAAGTAACGGTTTTCAAATTAAAGTTGACACGCATGAAAATTAAAAAAAAAAGTGGGTGGGACATAAATTAGTTTATATTTAAATATGAATTGCCGCTCAATATCAAGCGTTGCGAGCGCGTTGTTGTTACTATAGTCTAGTAGAGAAATATGTTTCCTGCAAAAAATAGTTAGAATGCTTCGAAAAATATGAGTGATAGCTCATTTGACGCGGATTGCAAATCTGAGAAAGGCGTTTTGAGGATTTTTTTCTGCTAATAAAAATTGCAGTTGTTATTAATAGAAAACGAAAAAAAAAGGCATTTTGATTTTTGATGATAACTAGGAACCGGACATCTATAAAAAAACGAGCTTTCGAGCTTAAAACAATATAGAATATACCAAATAAAAATGCAATAAATAGTTAAACTTCCTTTGGTATTTATGGTTTTTATTTTGGTTTTTTTATTCGGTGTGGTTTCTTGTAGAATAATACAAAAGACGTGGCAATAGTAAAAAATTTAGAAGAGTTTTTGCAACAACAAAAAAATTAAATTTTTTTTATAATGCGTTCATATAAATTATATAAAATAAATTAAAATTAAAATAAATTTTTGTCCATATAAATTTTCAAAAATTTGATTGCACCTCCCATTAGGGTTCACATTTATGCAATTTAAACCCCCCAAACAAATTTTGTTGGTGGTAATGCAACTCTTTAAGTGCAATTCCGGGAAAAATCTCCGGGCAGATTTCTTGTGAACTCGTAAAAACCAGTTCCGTTACATAGGGTAAATCATATTATATTTGTGTCAAAATAATTTGTTATATTTAAACAGGTGTAAGTCTCTTACAGGCAAATAAATAATGAGTACAAGTAAAAAAAAGTTGGAGTGGCTCCTTCCATATTCTACTTTTTTATTTAAAAGTATAAGAGAAGTTTTTTTATCTTTGAACGGTCCACGAAGACTGTGGCCTAAGCACTAAGGTACCGTGGGTATCTTAAGTGTGGTAGAAAGGGAGTTTGTTCACACGGGACTTTAATATTTGGAGACTGGAAGAAGAAGGAAAACCTTTTGCGGGTAGCAGTTTCCATAGTCTGGGCACTCTAGGGATAAAGGAACTACGAAAGCAGAAATTTAGGGCCTCTCTAGTTAAACTGTAAAAGGATGCATAAAAGTTGCACCAAGTGTTGCTCCGTTGGGAGCTGCCGGGAAATTACACGGGAACTCTCTAGAAAGGTGAAAATTCTAAAGAAGAGCGACAGATCCCCTACAGCTCGTCGGTGGGCAAGAGGATGAAGCTTTTCTGTGAGCGTGGGATTATTTATAAAATGAACAGCTCTTCTCTGAATGAGTTGAAGGAGACGCCATTCCACCGACATAAAAACAATATTCTAAGAAGGTCTAATTTGGAATACATACAGAGTATACAGATTGGAAGATGAGAAATACTTTCTGGCTGAAAGGAATCCAAGTTTTTTTTAAGCTGCTAAAGGCTATGGGTGTAATGACTCTTTGTTCTAAAACTTGGTCGCTCATATGTAACGGATGAGCATTGATAGACTTTCGCGACAGCGTACCTGTGTTTTGGAGGCAAAACTCTACAAGTTTTTTGGCGCCCAATCCAAAATAAGTTTAAGGGTTTTTGTGAGAGAGACATCATTGACCTACCCTTGGTTTTCAAATCAGGCTTATTGACTGTTAAGAAAATGGTGCGGTTGGGAGTATGGTGCAGAATTTGTAATTCTGAATTTATTTGTACAAAACCATTTTAAATTGAGCGACATGTTGGTCCCCCGCATTTAGAAAATATGCAAAGTTTTTCGAGGCATCCAAATCTACAGAACGAAAACAATATGTATCAATGGCAGACTTCTGCATGGATTTGTGTAAAGATTTTATCGCAGCTGATATTCTTCTTCATAAAATAAATTATCGGTCCACGAGGACATTTTTGGAAAAAATACTACCACAGAAAAGTACCAGACGAATCAACTCTGCATAAAACTATGTAGATAAGGTCTATTTAAAAACTATGGACAAAATACTACACAATCTGAAAGGAAAAAAATTAAGGTATAATGTCGATAAAACCACTGATATCAAGGGAAGATATTATGTTGCTAATATTATAGTTGCACCTTTAAGTTATAACGAACCTGACAACTCATATTTAATTAACAGTAAATTTCTTTTTAAAATCAATAGTAAGACAATAACAAAATCAATGCATGATAAACCGGAAAAGCAATCGGACGATTTTGGTTGCTAAGCACCCACCTGTCATGGTAATAACGTCTTGGTTAAATTATTATTTTTTTACGATTCATACGACTTCATATTTTTTTATTGGCCTGTTATTAATCCTAGAAGTTTACGAGTAGCAGTTTTCAAATTAGGGTTGACACACATCAAAATTTAAAAAAAAATAGTGGGTGGGCCATAAATTAGTTTATATTTAAATTTGAATTACCGCCAAAATCAAGCGTTGCGAGTACGTTGTGTCGCTATAGTCTAGTAGAGAAGTATGTTTCCTGCAAAATATAGTTAGAAGGCTTCGAAAAATATGAGTGATAGCTCATTTGACGCGAATTGCAAATCTGAGAAAGGCGTTATGACAAAGATAATACTACTACGAATAGATGGTTCATTAAATGGGGCGTATTGAATCAGTCGAAAAATCAATGCTTCCGTAAATGCGAATAAAGTAAGTCGATCGGTAACCCTGCCCAAGAAACAAACCGTGCGACATTGCCAATGTCTGTGGCTTGTACTTATTCGAACACGAAGTAGCGAAAGCGGGGCGGCTAAACGGTATGTGTATTTTCTAGTCGCGTTTCATCACGCCAATAGTAAAGGTCTGCCGGCAACACTGTTTATCTTTCGTTCAAGGATAGCGCGAAAATCTCTCGATGGACATCGGCTCGCGTTAGTCAAAGTCCATAAGGGGTATCAAAAATATAGCATTGAATGGTTCACCTTATCCGTAGTAGTATTATCTTTGTATCCGTAGTAGTATTATCTTTGATTATGAGGATTGTTTCTGCTAATAAAAATTGCAATTCTTATTAACAGAAAACGAAAAACAAACACCATTTCGATTTTTGATGTTAACACAAAAACCATAAGAAATAGCGAAAACTCCAAAAAAGATCCTTGAAAAAAGGGAATTTTCGATAAAAAAAAGTCCCAACTCCCGGAGTTCTTCATTATTTATAATTTTAATTTAACGCAGTAAATGGGCCTCCATGCGACATTTTTGGTTGCACGCTCGGTGTCAAAACCAAGCATGTCACACATAATAATTTTTTTAGGGTATTAAATATCTATTGAATTTTTTCAAAAACTGTGGTGTATTTAAAACACTTCAAAAAATTTAGTCTTGTTGAAAACTTAACCTAAAGTTAATTTTTTTAACCAGTAAGACCATTGCCAATTAAAATTGTTTTGAGCTTCCGTCCTTGTCTATTAAAAAAAAATGCTTAAATAATTACCGTATATATTTTTTGCTTCGTGAATTCCTTCTTATACACAAACTTAACAAGATAACGCCATAAACGGTAAAAAATATATATTTTTTAATAAACATTTAAAACTGACAAAAAATTAAAAATTTAAGTATTATTGTTAAAGTTATAAAATTATTATAAACAAAGCTTTTAAAAATTTTAAAGTTTTATGGCATGATCTTGTTAATTTTTTTGTTTGAAAAGTAATGGAAAAATTCATTAATATCCAAATCTTAAAGTATCTGGAAAAACATAAGATCTTACATGATAGACAATATGGATTTCGTCACAGTAGATCCACAGCTGATCTTTTTTCCTTTGTCTCGCACAACTTCAATAAGTCCCTTGAGTTTTTTGGTGAATCCCAGATCGTTGCTCTTGACATATCCAAAGCTTTTGATCAGGGCTGGCATGATGGGCTTCCTAACAAACTTCCTTCTTACGGTCTTCCACCCAAGCTTTGCTCTTGGATTTCCACTATCCTTTCTAATCGACGTATATCAGTTCGTGTAGATAGTCATTGCTCCAGCTTCTACCAAATTAATGCTGGGGTGCCCCATGGCTCAGTGCTGGCACCCACGCTGTTTCTTCTACACATTAACGATCTTCTCCCATTCATAGTTTTGCTGACGATAGTACCCTCGATTCTAGTATTCAATTTTTTAAGCCACCATGTAATTCTGACTTAGAAAACAAGCGCAGGTCAATGCAGATATCTCTTTCACAAGACCTCAAACTTATCTTGAATTAGGGCGCCAAAAATCTTGTTCAGTTTAATGCCTCGAAAACACAGTTATGTTCGCTTTCGCGAAAAAAGTCTGCCAATGCTCATCCCTTACCTTTGAGGGGCCAAGTTCTGCAGAACAAAGAGTCGTTTAATCTTATCGGCGTTACTTTTGACAATAACCTCAATTGGCACAAACACATTACATCCATAGCCTCGGCAGCTTCAAAAAAGCTTAGATTCCTCTTCCGAGCCAGAAAATATTTCTCTTCTTCCAATCTGTACACTCTGTACGTATCTCAAATCAGACCCTCTTTAGAATATTGTTCTCATGTCTGGGGAATGGCGTCCCCTACAACACTTAGCATTCTGGACTCCATTCAAAGAAGAGCCGTTCATCTTATTAATAATCCAACGCTCACAGAAAGGCTTCCTCTTCTTGCCCACCGCCGAGCTGTAGGGGATCTGTCGCTCTTCTATAGGTATGTTCACGGCTTCTGCTCAGAGGAATTGGCGGCTCCCAACAGAGCAACACGTAATTCAACTTTTATGCATCCTTTTACAGTTCAGTTAGAGAAGCCCCGAACTTCCCGCTTTCTTCGTTCGTTTATCCCTAGAGTGTCCAGACTATGAAACCTGCTACCCGCAGAAGTTCCTTCTCCTCCCAATCTCCAAATATTTAAGTCCCGTGTGAACAAACTCCCTCTCACCACACTTAATATACCCACGGTACGTTAGTACTTAGGCATCAGCCTTTTGTGGACTGTCCCAAGATAAAAAAGATATGTATATAAGAAGGGCTCCAAGGTGCGAAAAATGCGACAATTTTTTAACCTTTTTTTAATGTATAACGAAGACAAAAGTTTGAAACAATTTTGTAAATTAACAATTAACTAAGTTGGTGTTTCGAAAAAAAGCTTATTTCTAATAGAGACGGTATTCTGTGGTCACCCAGAAGTTCCGATTTACCTCTAGCAGATTTCTTCTTAATGGGCTATTTAAAAACAAACAAAGACACCCTTTTAATTAAAAATAAAGACTAAAGAAGAGATTTTTGCAATTTTATGTCCTTTTTTTGCCGAAGAGTCATCAAAGATTTCCTGCTTGTTTGAAAAAATTTCAAGGAAGAGGGCACGTTATCTAAACGTTTTATCTATTATCTTTAAAAAATAAATAAAAAATTAAAATAACCTATACCGGGTGGCGCATGGCTAGACTGGCCATAGGAAATCCAATGTAAATTTTGATTCATTGAAATTTTGGCTCCCCTATTTAATTTACAAAAAAAAATTGTATTTGACTATTTTGAAGACGTTGATAAGATTAGCTCACATACTAAATTTCGTTTTTTTTTTCTGGTAAGGTTCAGTTAAAAGTTATTTAAGAAAAACTATTTGTAAAATCGTTGCATTCCTGCTACATACCTTAATGAATCCACCAGTAATAAATAAAATGTCTTGTCAACTTTTCAATTCACGTTTTCCTTTGTATTAGTTATTTAAACATGTTTTACAGTATTGAAGAGAAAATAATGGCTGTAATCATTTAATTAATACAAGTAATTACATTGAACTACATAACTAAATTTTTACATAATTGAACAATTTTATAGGAAGCTGAAAAACACACTTAACAACTGTCTAAAAATACGTTTTAACACAACACATTGAAACTAAAAGCTAATGTTTTTTAATAAGATGCTCAAACAGACCTCCGTTTACTGCTAAGCAATATCCTACACGGTTATAAAATTCAGTTCTTACATTATGAAGTTGAAATGCCGATAGTCAATCGCACGCCGCTGAAATTGAAACTTTTAATTCTTCTAAATTTTGATAACTTAAATTTGTATAAATAACATTTTTGAAATGACCCCAAAGGAAGAAGTCGCTTGGCGAAAGATCAGGAGACCTAGCTGGCCAATTTATGGTGTAATTTGGTCCTATAGTGAGTCCATTGAAAACATTTTGAACATATTCCCGTACTTCTTGTGAATTGTGTACAGGACAACCATCCATTTAAAACCAAATGTCTTTATTGTCAGTGTAACTTCTTCCAATGCCGGAACCACTTGATTTTGTTATAGTTCTAAAAAAGTTTTGTTCCCAAATTGTAATTCAAGAAAAAGGTCCAATAATCAGATGTCCAAATATACCCGCCCAAACGTTTACCTTTTAAAGGTATTGAGTCCTTGTAGATACAAATCTGTGTTCATTTTCTTTGCTCCAGTATCTGATGTTTTGAGCGTTTGGTTCAATGTTTAATGTGAAGGTGCATTCGTCACTAAAACAAATATTGCGTAAGAAGTCCCTATCGTTATTCGCCATTTCCATAACTTTTAATTGCCTTATCAGAAAAAAAAAAATTTAGAATGTAAGGTAATCTTATCAACGTCTTCAAAATAGTCTAATACAATTTTGTTGCAACTTCAATAGGGGAGCCAATATTTCAATGTATCAAAATTTACATGGGATTTCCTATGGCCAGTCTGGCGATTCACCACCCGGTATGGATTATTTATTTTAACTGGTAAGAAATACATATTTCACCCTATATATTGATACATAAGATCTCGTATAAAAGCACCGATTGACACCGAATCTCATAAAAGGAGCGCGTTTTCGAGATTTAAGATAGTTAGTCAGAGTCGATCAGAGAGATTGGTCGAAGCAGGCAGCTGGAGGCAGCCGCTTCGGAGGTATATACCGGGGATACATCTGCCAGGAGGGCAGGCCCCAGGTGCGCCTATGGAGGTACTACGGTTGTAACTCAGGAGGAGTTACGGGTTTATTATTTTTGTTTGTTTTTGTTTAGTAACTAAGTAAGAAGTCTTTAATCCGATTCGGTTTAGAGTTATCGAGGAATGATGGTGGTAATGGAAGTTAAGATGGAAGAGAAGCCAGAGTTTTATTTATTTTGTTAAAATATTCTTTTTCAAGAATAAACACTTGGTACGGGCGAACGCCGTCTGGAAACAGTTTCGGCACCCCGTGGAGTTTCTTTTTCAAGGAACTAAATAAAAGAAAATCAACCTAGAGATTGCCGCCCACAAAGCAGGCACTCCATAGTTAAAGAGAACATCGGCCTGATGACCGCCGCCCTAAAAGCAGGCGCTCCATGGTTCTTTGTGATTCCAGGAAGTGGTTTCACATTTAGGGAGAAGTTGTAGCCGCTCCATTGCACTTTCTCAGGGGCAGGCTTCTTCGTCTCACCAGGTTAAGGAGAGAGAGGAGACAGGAGAGAAGAGGATTGCAGGATTAAGGGGATAAATTAAAGGGATTCAGGGAAATTAGGTTTTTGGCAGAGATACCCGCTAGTACACCCGCGAGACCGATCGTTGTTTTATACTCTTTTATTCGCTATCAGGTTTGCAAAACGTTACTATGGTAACAACAATGAAGCGTAACTATGCTACTATTTAA
>JAHBCN010009842.1:20000-33866 GCA_019359885.1 Listronotus oregonensis
TAATTTTTTTATTTATTTATTTGTTGCGTGTTTGGAAAAATTTCGCAGCAATAGAGCCGAGATATTGCGCAGATTTATAACCATGGATGAAACATGGGTTTATCACTTCACACCCGAAACCAAGGAACAGTCAAAACAATGGGCTGAAAGGGGAGAACCGGCTCCAAAGAATTCAAAGACAGTTCCATCTGCGGGCAAAGTCATGGCTTCAGTTTTTGGGATGCGCGAGGGATAATTTTAATTGATTACCTTCAGAAAGGAAAAACGATTAACGGCGAATATTACACGAATCTACTGCAGCGTTTAAGTGATGAAATAAAAAAATGTACTAAACGCTTGGTTACGACCGATGATCAGGAAGTACGATCAGCTCGTAGGGTACAATTTTATCGAACTTTTACTCTTTTTGTTCAGTTTGTTGTCATGTTAAAATCGTAAAGTTTTAGTATACTGGGTGTCCCAAAAAAATCTCTACCATTTAGGGGTAGACCCTACGACCAAAAATATGACAAAAATCACTTGTGTCAAAATTTCGAAAAATGTCTCCGTATAAAATTATAGCCATTTTAAATAATAAAATCAGGCAATTTTTGCCAGTCAAATATTTCACTTGAAATTATTAATTTAAATCCAGTCCTATTTGATAAAGACAAAATAGTTAATTTTGAAGGTCAAAGTCAATCCTGGGTCTCCGGATCTCAACCCAATAGACTTTTGGCTTTGGGGTTATCTGAAAAATATGGTTTACCATGTCCTCCCAACAGTGAAGATGATGTTATTGTTCGCATTTATGGAGCTTTAGCACAAATTAAAAACAAAATAATAAGCCGTGTAGAAAACAATTTTATTCGCCGTTTGCACGCATGCATTAAACAAAATGATGAGCATTTCAAACACTTGCCTTTGTAAATTTAAATGTTTTTGTTTTATTATGTATTAGTTAGTACATGATTTAAATTTTAACTGTTAATTTGATTTTTGAAAATTGCTTTATTTCATTATTCAAGAAGGAGACATTTTTCGAACTTTTGACAAAAGTTATTTTTGTCCTATTTTTGGTCGTAGAGTCTACCCCCAAATGATGGGGATTTTTTTTGGAACACCCTGTATAAAATGTTTTTTGAAACCCTAGCTTACTAGAACAAAACCCGCAACAAATAAAAATAACCCTGCTTAATGGAGAATATGTTTGGAACTGTTGATTTATTTTACCTAGCAAATTACGCTTTCCTGTCCAAATGTTTTAAAAATGTTTTACTCTTTTTGCCTAAAATACTAAGCTTTGCATTGGGATGCATTTAACTACTCATTTTGGATATAAAAAACCTACATTATTAAACGAGATATTTGGGATGTAATACAACATCGCCCAACAAAGGGTAAATAAAGCGTAAAAAAGAATTTTTGTCGTACAAATTTTATAGGTTGTTACTTCGAAAACGTAAAGTCACTAAGCTAACGAAGCTTTTACATGTTAAGACAACAGAAAGTATGTAAAAGGGAAGACGAGAAAATGGAAAACTCAGTTTTCGAGGCCTTCTTGAGAAATAAATTGAAATTTATGAAAAAGTTTAAAAGAAACTTTTGTTGGTTGATCCCTAAAAAATAGTTTACCCCTTAAAATTTTTAAAAAATTACCGTTCCACTTTTAAATTAAGAAAAAAACATTATTATCTTAAAAGTGTTAGCCAATGTTATGGTTTCAATAACACCAAAACCTTGGACTTCCATTGTCTTTATTTGTTAATTGATACACAACGTTTCGGTTAGTGATGTATCTCCAACCGTTTTTAAGTAATAACTAAAAACTATTCTTAAAAGCTACGACTTATAAACTTTCCGTTGTTTATAAAGCTTGACCAATTTTTCACTGTTTGGAAAAGACAGCTTCTTTAAATTTTCTTTTTTTCTTTATGAATAATTTTTGCTTTCGACCATTGTATGCGGTGTTGTTTTGACCAGGCGGGTTCGGCAATCCCTGAGTTTTACCTCGCCCCGTATGTTTTTTGTATCCTATAACTCCAGTTCGAGTGGTCTTTTCGTTTCCCGATGTATACCTCACTACATTCATAGGGAATTTGGTAGATACAGTCGTTATTTGAAACATTGTTGTCCGGTCTCGGCTGAGTAAGAATATTTCTTAGAGTGGTTTGGGATTTAAATGCCGTTTTAATATTAAACTTTTTTGCGATTCTGCAGATCTTTCCCAAAGTTCCTTTAATATATAAAATTGTCATAAATATTTGGTCACGTGGAGTCTTGTTTAAGTTAGAGTTTTTGGACAATATTTACTCCAGAATTCTCATCACTCTAACGAAACGAACTCTATATAACCACGCAGTAACTTTATGTAACAGTAAGAAATCCCTGCAAAAGGAAATAAGTAATATAACAAGGGATCGTAAGCAGAACGAGTACAGTGAACGACTGGTAAACGAAACAATCAAATAATATCAAAATAAGACCAAAAACTCTAACTCGAACGAGACTCCACGGGATCAAATATTTATGACAATTCAAATACTAAAGAAACTTCGAAAAAGATTCGCAGAACGCAAATAAGTATAATATTTAAACGGTATTAAAATCCCAAACCGCTCTAAGAAATATTCTTATTAACAATAAGACGAAAGAGGACAAAAATGTTTTAAATAATGACTGTTTCTACCAAATTCCCTGTAAATGTGGTGAGATATTCATCGGGAAACAAAAAGACCACTTAAAATTAGAGTTAAAGAACACAAAAAATATACGAGACGAGGTAAAAAGTCAGAGATTGCCGAACCTGCTTGGTCAAAACAACACCGCATACAACGGTCGGAAGCAAATGATTTAGTAAAGAAACCCACTTAAAGCTTCGGTGAACAACGGATAGTAAATATGTCGTAGCTTTTAAAAATAGTTTTATTATGAATGAGCTAAACAGGTGTTTTTATCATTTGCGACTATTAGTGCTCTTGCGTGATTCATTTTGCTGCTGCATAATTTACTTGCCTGCCTTCTATTGTACTATCATAAACTGTAAGACTGGAGCTGCTGACTAAAAAAATCAAGTAAAATTCTTATCCTTTAAATATACCTTTTTTATTAACTTTATAGATTAGGGTCTTTTTTTGGTGTAAAAATGGAGTCGAGAACTCTTATTATAAAATACGTTGCATTTTGCTTTATTTTACTTAACGCGATAAAAAGCAAGTAGCTGTGTTGCATGTTAGGTAACGCGGCTTCGTATATTCTAAAAAACCGTTGTTAACTGCGATTTTAGTCAACTTTTCCTATTAGCGATATTAATAACGGCGATTTAATCATCGGTAGCGCTATATAGCTCATTCTTAGTTTTTAGTTATCACTTGAAAACGGGTGGAGATATATCACTAACTAAAACGATGTGTATCAATTAACAAATAACAAAAAAAGTCCAAGATTTTTATTAGGGTTTTGTTATTGGAAAAAACATTATTTAAACGCACACCTTTATTAAAGTATACAATATATATTGTGATATGGACGGCTTAAAATGCATTAACCGCCTGCAAATATTGAGTTGTGAAGCCCGCAGCGTGCAAAACGCTTTGGTATATTGTATCTCTAAAAAGTTGTTGAACATGTCTGGTAAAAACATATGTTCACTGGATAATTGTAAAAGTGGAATAAAAGGCGATTTATCATTTTTTAAATGCCCAAAAAACCATATTAATATAAATCATATGGATTAAATTATTTTATTGGTATTTGCATTGAAAATATATTATACTTTCTAATATCAAACTTGGTAAAGTGCTTTGGAATTTGCTGAGTTTCACAAATTTGCTAATTATACGCTAGAACTATCTCAGAACCGTATTGGAGTTTGTGCTTATTTAAAGATGAGTATTTTTCAAACCTTTTAACGAGTCCCATTTATTTATATCATCTGTAGGTTTATCCAGTGAGCCTCCTAGAGAGTAAGTCAAATTACCTATGTGTACCTTCTAATGTATAATTAGACCATCTTTAGAGTATTGTTCTCATGTCTAGGAAATAGCGTTTTCCAAAACTCTTAGCATTTTTGATTTTATTTAGGGAAGGGCTATTCATCCTAATAATAATTCCATGCTTACAGGAAAAGGCTTCTTCTCTTGTCCACCGGCGAGCTGTACGGATCTGTCACTTTTTATAGATATTTTTACGGCTTCTGCTTTAAGAAGTTGGCTAGTATAGTTTCATCCCTGATAGCTCCCAATAGAGCGACACGTAGTGTGGTTTTCTTTTACAGTTTAGCTTTAAAAGCCCAGAACTTCCCACTTTGTTATTTTCTTCATCCCTAGAGTGTCCAGACTGTGAAACCTATCACCACCAGAAGTTTTGCTTCTCCTCAAATCCCCAAGTATTTAGGTCTGGTGTCAATATACTTCATCCCACGGTACGTTGGTATTTAGCCCTTCGCCCTTCGTGGACTATCTCAAGATAAAAAGCAGCTGCAACAGTTCATTTTGCACTCCTAATACACAAATAATAATTGTTGTGCATATCCACACATTTAACTAGTGACCCATTAATTATCCGTGAAAGTCTGGTCTACCTTTTTATCTGTTAACAATAAATTTCTATTTTGCTCTTTATAATTCAATAGATAAATAAATAAATAGAGATATAGATAAATATTTATTTGTTCATTTGTAATAATAAAATAACCCTACTAAACCCATTTTTTCTGTAACTACAAACCGAGGTAAACATTTACCTCACAAGATTCTTGCTCTTAAAATCGTTCTGAAAGGAGTAATCTGACTTATAAGTACTCGAATTTTTTCATTTTGATATGCGTAAAAGAATGGTAAAGAGAAAATTTAATGTTATCAAGATAAAGTTGGTTAAAAATTGATTTTAATAACTATAAGTACTTAAAAACAGCCAAACCATCATTTAACAGACAAAAATGTATAACTATTTTGCTAAACAACCGATTTGCAAATTTCCAACGGGATTTCAAAGAGGACACATATGACTTTAAGAAAAAATATACTATCGTGATGTTTTGCTAAAACAAAGTCTATTTATTTGGGACTTTGAAAATTCGAACAAATTAAGAATCCGATCAGTAAAAAAAAAATCAAATAAATATACATAAAATATTGGTTTTCAAGAATATATTTTTGTTTCTCTCATGGAAAATATTAAAAAAAAAACATTTAACAGATATAAAATTATTTAAAAGTTCAGTTACGAATTTACTTATTATTATTTACTTATTAATTTTGTAGTTTGGCAATTCTTTAGAAAAGACAAAACATTTAACATTTATGAAAGTGACTTTCATATATGTATATTCTCTATAAACTATGCTATTTTTAACTACATCACTGTCATGGCACAAAGAATGCTTAGCTTTGTCAACAATGCCAAAAAGTCCTAAATAAATACCGTTAACAAAAGCATCACTTTATCCATGCAAGACTTTAAGCCAAAACACAAATTTTTAGTATAATTTTGTTTATATTTACTCTAACATAGGCAGTTAGAAAGACTGCATAAGAGGTACAAAACTCATTACACTTTAACCAATGACCAAAAACGTCCTAAAACATACGTTAAGAAAAGCATGATTTATCAGACTATAAGAGTAGATTTATAAATTTGTTTTGTCAAATATAATTGAAACCTTAATTTTTTATTTTACTAAATGAGATAACTCTGATCTTTTAAACTTAATTTATAATACTAATTACATTGCATATCTAAAGCTGTATTTACAGTTTGAAATATTTCTGGCGTAAAATTTTTCTTGCTGCAATTTTTTATCTGGTTTTTAAAAAATGCTCCAAAAATTTTTTTTTTATTTAACAAATTGTAAATTTCGCTTTAAAAAAAAAAAAAAACGCTTATATTAGCTTCACTTGTATGCATCGTCTGTCCGGTAGCGTGGTGGTCAGAGCCTCGGCTCGCCGCGCCGGCCATCCGGGTTCGAATCCCAGCCCCGCCGGGGAGACATATTTAGGTAGTAGTTATTTAAAATAACGTCCGTGGTGGCACTACCGCGTTGTCTAAAAGGTGCTGTGAAATGTAATATTTGCATGTTTCAGTGCTTGGGCAGCGTTGACGGAACTGGGGCAAAAAAAGATGGGTTAAACATCGGAAAACCCGGCACTCACGGTACTCTGGTACTTAGGAGTATATATGTATATGTATATGTCTAGTACATATAGTATATATGTATATGCAAATCCTCCGTGAGTTGTCACAAAGATAAAAAAAAACTATGAAACGAAATCTTTTAACTTAATTTTCACTTCAATGTCTGAGTAGCTTGAAAATCTGCACAGGGCTTAAGAGCCGAAAACAATACAATATTCTCGTAACTTTATGCTAAGGTCCTGACTAGGACCATTAAAATAAAAAAATATATTATTTCGTTGTCCAAATAACAATCCTTGTACATTCGCCAAACAGAAGCAAAATAACATAGAACGCTTCCTACAAGAATCAGGTTACTGGCAACAAAAAACTTATTTTAGAAGATGGGGTTTTTCACTGATCCTTATGTTGGTTTATCTATGGTGTTGAACTTTTCAATTTTGTGATCGTTGGCCATAATATATTTATGGACAAATATAAGATATGCTAAAAACCGGGGCTCTTTAAAATTCTTGGACATGTCTGGCAATTAATGACAAATTTAAGTGACTAACTTTATCGTATATTCGAACTGCTGATTTCTTTTGTAACTAGCCGATTTTCATAACTCTCAGATAAATATAATTTTTAGGATATTCTTCATATATTTCAAATATCTTTATGTTGTTTTCGACGTAATTTCATTAGAAAACACCAAAGCCTGTTTATTTTTATTGGTGTACCGGGTGTTCCACTAAGAGAGGTAGTCGGCTATATCTCAGAAACTACTAATAGTATAACTTTCGGGAAAAAATTTTTTAGATAAAAGCGACCAAGAGAAATTGCTGGAAATTATTTTCAAGTCTGTGGGATGGCCGCTAGGGGGCGTAAGGGTAACGTCAAAACATAAAAATATACATTTCTCAAAAAAATATCAAATAAAGTGTATCAATAAATGGTACTATTATTATCTTTAATGTTTTCTAAACAAAGAAGCTTCAGGTGTAATTTTTGTCAGTTCTAAATTAAAGTGGTGGGGAAAGGTTAAAGTTTAATTTAGAAAAGTGCTAATAACTCCGGATTGCTTTAACCGAATTTAGTGAACTTAGTCTCGTTTAGAAGAGCATTTTAAGCATTATTTTCAAGTGTATAAACTATTGCTGCACCCATCTCAAAAACGCCGCTAGAGGGCGTCAAGTTAAAAACTAACCTATTTTACGAATTTTTTTGAAAAATTTAAATACAATGATATATACCTTTTACATATTTAGATAGAAAAAAAAAATCCTAACAAAACGGCGAAAACCGCAATTTAATATCTCTTTTCAAACCGAATATATTCGCAAAAATATAAATACTACATAGAGACGTAACGCATTTAAGGACACGATGTTTTCTACTAGGCCGATTTTTTTAGGTAAAAATTAAATTTATACATTTTTACAATATCTAATGACATACTACGTAATTTTTATTAATTTAAACCCATTTAACGATATTATACAACATTAGATAATTACCAACCTATAACAGTAATAATCCATCGAGCGTGGTCCTTATCAAGTTAGCTTTGAAAATAAAAGGATGCTAAAATGTCAAAAATCCAACAATTTTTATTTTAAAATATAATTTTAGTGTTGTGCTATTGTGTTTTTAAAAGATGCCTTTATTGCTTGAAGAAGCAGTTGATATTATTGCTATTTATTTTAAGTGTCTGCAAAATGCGACAATAGCTGCAAGGCTGTATGTATTGAGATATCCTTAGAGAGGCCGGTACGGCAGCGGCAACAGAATGTTCACTTGTTTAGCAAATCGCTTTCGTACCACGGGAAGTGTTCTTCGCCCCTTACACCGCAGACGTCGTAGAACTGGGGAAAATGTCATCAACGTTTTTGCTTATGTAGAGTTTAATCCTCAAGCAACATAGGCATTTTTAAAGAACACAATAACACAATACTGAAAATAATATTTTGAAATAAAAATTGTTGGATTTTTGACAATTTCAGCATCCTTTTGTTTTCAAAGCTAACTTGATAGGACCACGTCAATGGATTATTACAGTTTTAGGTTGGTAATTATTTAATGTTGTCTAATATCGTTAAATGGGTTAAAATTGAAAAACCATGCAGTATGTAATTAGATTTGGAAAAATTTTAATTTTTTTACCTAAAGAAATCGGCATAGAAAACATTGTGTCGTTAAATGCGTTACCTATGTCGTATTTATATTTTTGCTAATATATCGGTTTGAAAAGAGATATTAAATTGCGGTTTTCGCTATTTTGTGGGATTTTTTCTTAATCTAAATATGTAAAAGGGTATATCATTGTATTTAAAATTTTCAAAAAATTTCGTAAAATAAGTTAGTTTTTACCTTGACGCCCTCTAGCGTTTGTGAGATGAGTGTAGCAATAGTTTATACACCTGAAAATAATACTTAAAATCACTTCTAAATGAGACAAGTTTACTAAATTCGGTTAAAGCAAACCGGAGTTATTAGCACTTTTCTAAATTAAACTTCCTTTCCCACTTAATTAGAATGACAAAATTACACCTGAAACCTTTGTTTAGAAAACATTAAAAATAAAATAGACCACTTATTGATACACTTTATTTGATATTTTTGAGAAAGTATATTTTTTTTGTTGTTACCCTTACGCCCTACATCCCAGACTTAAAATAATTTCCAGCAATTCCTTGGTCCTTTTATCTAAAATTTTTTCCCGATAGTTATACCATTAGTAGTTTCTGAGATATAGCCGACTACCTCTCTTAGTGGAACACCCGGTACATAACGTTATTACAATCTGAAATCCGTCTATTTGCAATAATGTCGACACTGCTATATATTTTTTTATATCTTTATGATCGTTCTTAAGATTTAAGATTTAAAAGTACATCATACCTATTAAAGATGTAGAAAACCTCTTTGTGTTTTTAAGGTAATATGGACAGTTTTTTAACAAAATTTTCCCCAATTTCTCCCAACACCTCATATATTTTGTATTCAATTTTTGTGGTTCCGATATAACATTAGTCAGGCATATAACATCTTGAAACAAAAATTGTTATAAATATTTGTCGGGTTTATATTAAAATTTGTTTCTTTCTAAAAAACTTCTTTGATTACTGAACTGTGCTTTTGTTTAAATTTGCAGTTTGTCACTCAAGTTTTTAGTTTGAAAAAAATGCGAAACTTGTTTAAACTTTTTCCAAACTTTACTATTTTGTTTAAAATTAACGTAAAGAATTTTATGAAAATTTTAAATGTTTAGATTTAAACAAACTATTTTTGGTTATAATTTTTATGTAATCCATGAAACATTACTTAAGTTATCGCGACTTTACTTAAAAATTTTATTGAATCACTTAATCAAAAAAAAGTATTTTTATTGTTTTAAAACATGTTTTAAATCTACTAAATGTGTCATTAAGTATAAAAGTAAGAGAAACGGTTTTAAACGTTAAGGTAAACAAGCGATCCCGCTCTTGAAGTAGTGGGGATTCAAAGTGGGCCATAGATATGCGAAATCTGGCACGATACATTTTTCCTGCTTAATCCCCCCACTACTTTTCCACAAAAGAGAAGTTGTGCCTTCAGCACGATGTACAAAGCCGTTCTTCATACTTTTTGCGGATATATAGGAAAATTAAAAATATACAAGTTTTAGAATACCAGTTAATACGCCGAATCGTCCAAAATATTACTTTAAAACATTTACACTACAGTTTAAAAAAACCACGTTGGCATTTAGCTCGTTTAAACAACATTTTATAAATAGTTATGTTCCCCAGGATCAGCTTTCCAACTTTAAACAGGCCCAGGGTATGAATTTTTTAAAAAGTTTTCAATTTAAGGAGTTTTTCCCATTTTCTCTGCGAAAAATACACAAATAAGTATTAGCAAAAAACCATTTTGTTTGTTTTTCGATTCTTTACAAGTCCCATTGACAGTATCACGGTTTAATTACAATTTGATTAAAATTTTTCACATTATAACATTTTTTATATTTTGACAGTTTTTTTAAATAAAAAACACAGAGAAAAGGTACGTTTCATATGGAGTTTGGGTTTTAAAGTTCTATGTACCTTTTTTAAAAAGATGGTACTAATAGTTTTTTGTTAAATAATTACTAAAAAATTATCTGTAAACTGTTCTATATCTTGGCATTAGGAGTCACATAGACGTCAATTTTGTACGGGTTCATCCACCGGAGTGAACAGAATCATATTTGTGGTTTTCCTCACTTAAAAAAAGAGCATAAATTGGCCCTATTGTATTTTTTACTTTAGTAAAATTTAAGGAAATCGTTAAGGTCATGATTTTAATTATAATACCTGATAACCGTTTTTAAAAAAATTTATAATTTGAAATCGAAAGTTTAATAAAAAATACCTGTGTTAACGTTTTAATTTTATTTTTCTTATAATTTTTAGAAAATTTGATGAGTAAAAAATTTGTATCCGAATTTTAACTGGATAACAAAAAAATTAAAAATAACTACCTTAAATGCTTAAACAAAAAAAACATATTAGATAAAGTTTATCATTTATATTCTTCTTCTTCTTCTTTTGCTTGTAAATCCTTTTTAACTCCGGAGCAGCCGTCTCTTGGACTTTTGTGCCTAATCTCCCATTTCTTTTATAAAACCTCCCATTTGTATGGTTCTTCAAACAAGTCTGATATAATCCCGAGACTGGTTGGTTAATATATTCCTGTGGGCTCATTTTCGGTTGCCCAAATAATACCTGTCTTTTGTGATTTAACGCTTCACATTCACACAGTATGTGGTAGGCTGTTTCTTTCCCCCCGTCGCACTATCTGCCACTTGGGTCCCCATTGTATGAGCCTATCTTGTGTAGGTGTCCTCTTAGGTTATCGTGCCCTGTTAGCAACCCTACTGTTGCAAAGTATTTTCTTTCTTTGTCTTAGTAGTTTATCCTTCGTTCTTTTGGATGGGCCCTTAGGAAGTTTTTCATGAGGTTTTCCCAGTATTCCTCGTGTTGGTTTCGGATCCACTCCCTGGTTTGCCCTCGTGCTGTGGTTTTGGTCACTCCAAGAGCAGGTTTTGGTCCAAAGTATGGTGTGGATGATCCATGTCTCGCTAGCTCATCCGATTTTTTGTTGCCTTCTATTCCCGAATGTCCTAATACCCACAAGAGAGTTACTCTATTGCGTTCTCCCAGGACCTCCAGCTCTTTTTGGCATTCCCATGTTAGCTTGGACGTCACTTTGGGGTTTACTAGTGCCCCCAGTGACGCTTGGCTGTCTGTTATTATGCAGATCCGCTTGTTTTTGTAGGCCCTCCTTTTATTTTCTTTTGCACAGTGCAGTAAAGCATATATTTCTGTTTAAAATACAGAAATGTGTGTTCCTAGTGAAATAGAGAATTGTGAATTCCTCATGTCACTGTACACGCCCAGTCCAGTTCCCTGCTCGGTTTTTGACCCATCCGTATACCAGATGATGTCTTCAACCGTGCCGTGGAGATCGGGTTGCTGCCACTCATTTCGATCTGGATTTTTTACCTTAAAGTTTTTGTTGAATAAGTATTGGGGAATCATCTGGTATGTTCTCTCGTCCAGGATGTTGCCGCCAACCTGACTTTTTATGTTATTGGGTCCCAAACAAGCGTAGACGCCAGTTGGTTTTTGTTGCAGTCGAAAGTAGCTCATTCTTGCCTCTCCCATCACTATAAGGTTAAGTGGTGGAAGATCTACAAGACATTCCATGGATGCTGTTGGGCTTGTTTTAATTGCTCCTGTTATAGCTAAGCAGTCAAGTCTCTGTACCTAGGCCAGTTCTGTAACAGCAGTTGTCGCATTTTTGTCCACCATACCAGTGATGCGTATGTTATTATAGGCCTTACCACCATGGTATATAACCAATAAACCTCGTTTAGTTTAAGGCCCCATGTTTTCCCATGAGAGCGTCTGATTAACATAAGAGTCATCTTCGCTTTCTTTCTTGTTTTCTGAGGATGTTGGTTCCAGGTAAGTTTGGAGTCTAAGATGACTCCCAAATATTTTACCACTCCCACAATTTTGATTGCTTCACCTTGTAGGTTCAGGAGTCCTATCATTTATATTACTTCTACTACGTATTGGCAAAAGTAAAATAAATATATAATTTAATTCATTCTGATCTCAGCAAAATTAAAAAGAGAATCGTTTTTAATAAAATGTATATAAAAATGAACGTTCCTAAAAACGACCCATAAAGTAAGGTGTTAATTTAGGAAAATATTAATTTTATATCGTATTTTGTTTGTTTTAATTCAGAGAAAAAATGCACAGGTTGGCTATTTCATATTGTTTTTTAAATACCTGGAAAAATTCCTGTACACGTATTTATCAAAGTTTTTGTATATTGCTTTTTTTTATATAAGCGGTTTTACTGATTTAACCAATTTTCTTATTTAAATTAACAACTTGCAACAAGTTTAGGCTTCTTCTACGACACTAATTTGTTTCTATTTAAAAACATCACCCTATCACACACCAACCACCCGGAACTTCTAGGGACGTTGCACTAACTTTCACAAAATATTTCCGTATAAATATTGTTTTCCTTCTTATCAAACCCTTTATACAACACACATATTCCAAAATGGTTATGTCACTTTGTTTTCCTGCACCGAGACAAAGGGTCTTTTTGTCCCTTTGCTTATAAAGATACACGCTTAAACATCATGTTTCCGAGATAGTTTTCTTGTACGATGCCGCTTGCCGTTTATATCGATATCACCACAAGTTTGTCGCTATTAGGGAGTGGCAGCAAGACGAGGTTTAGGCGTACAGTATTGTAAAATGTAAAGTCAAATGATTCAAAAAATATTTTTTTGTTGTAAATTAAAAACACCCACTTTTTAAACTAAATATTTTCTTTTTTCTCTGTTCTTTTGACTTACAAAAGTGGGACTGCAGCTTATTGTGGGCTTTGTGCGACAGTTTTTTCTTTTATTTTAGTAAGGTGTGTACAGGGCCAGATTTTACCTTAGCGCCGCACTGAAGAAAATGCTTCCTACCACCAAAATTGTATCTAAAATTATGGTTTTGATATCCAATTTTGAAGTGATGCTTTTTTATTAACGTATGGAAAAAATTTATAGCAATGTTGAAAAAAAAATCATCACGTTTTTCTGTTACGCTCCACCGTCACGGTTGCCATAGACAAGTGGGGGTGAGCACAATCGAAGTCCCTTAGACTTGTGCCTTAATTTAAGCCTACTATATTACCCAACTTTAAGCATGTATATCGAAAAGGGCTTTATCAAACTTATATTTTCTATACTATTCGAAACGATTCTGATTGCTAGATTTGGAGAAATCCTAAAAATACAATTTTCAAAAGTTTTTTTAAAAAATTTTAAACGGCTGTACCGAGCGATCCCAAAAACGAATCAGATCTTAACCTTAAAAAAACGCGTCGATCACCCTAAACATGTCAAAATAGGTTAATTCGTTTGGGAGATATGTTATTAAAAAATTTAAAAACCACTTCACACCTTTTAAAAACTATGGGGAAACTTAGGGGTCTTTAGACTTACCCCTGATCATTATATCCATATTTTTGTTTTTTTTTTTAAATATTTGGACAACTTTACACTGTCAAAAATCCTAGGCGAAATTCAGAAAAATTCCCGTGAAAATTAAAAGTATCGGACGCTACCCCAAGTCTGACTAAAAATTATTATATCAGTATATTTGGGGTTTTTCCCATATTTGGACCACTTTACATGTTTTTAAAATTGCTAGCAAAATTCAGGAGGCT
>JAHBCN010009843.1:0-33708 GCA_019359885.1 Listronotus oregonensis
AAGACATCCAGAAAAAAAAATTAATTATTTTTTTTTAACTGTAAGAAAAAATTTTTGGGTTTAATTTTTCAAGCAGACAGGGTCTTTCCCCCGTTAGTATTACGACCCTACTGTTAGTGAATTTTACTATCGGACAATTAGATGCATTGAACGAGATGGTGATGGACATACGCGTCGAAAATTTTTTTTTTTTATGCGTTTTAAATATTTTTCTTCTAAAAAAATTTTAAATTTTTTGATTTGTTAATTTATAATTTAAAAAGAATGGCACTAACCAAACCATTGCTTTATTGCTTTTGAGATTTGGGTGATTTAGTGCATACTTTTTTTTTCCCCCTTTTTTTTTTTTTTTTAAATTTTTATAATTAGAATAATAATAATGTTACCTTTAACACTTATTTTTTTTTTTTCCCGGGGTGTCTGCGATTTTTTTGGGGGGGGGTTTATTTTGTTTTTTAAAATTTTTTAAAAATAAATTTTTAAAAAAAAAAATTTTTTTTTTTTTAATGATTTTTTTTTCCAGGCATATTATCATTACTAAGGAAAAAAAAAATTTTTTTTAAAAAAATTTCAAAGTTTTTTTAAGGGGGGCCATTCGGGGGGGGAAAAAATTGGGCCCCCAAAATTTGGGGGGGTTGGGGGCATAATGTTTTTTAAAAAACGGTAAAAATTATCAATAATTTTTAAAAACTATATGAAAGCCAAACTTAAATCTAGGCTTTTTTTTTAAAAATTTTTTTTTTAAATTTTTGGGATTTATTTTTTAATATTTCCTTGAGTGAAAGCCCTAAAATCGGTTATGTTTAGATACTATTTTCTCTTAACTCGACTCTTTTTTCCCCAAAAATCCGTTACAGCAGAGGCATATTTTTTTCCTTACCTTTCTGATCTGAATGTTCAGAGGGTGGTAATATACCACTGCACCTAGCCCCAGTAGGTCCTTTTTTTTTTTCCTCTTGTAGGCGGGAGATTCACTGCGTCGCCCAAACCCTTTTTGGGGTTTAAAAAATTAGTTGACGACGTCTTTTTTTTAAAAATTTTCCCTTTTAATTTTTCGGCCAGTTCCCTTACCTTTAAAATGGTGTATAATTTATTTTTTTTTAAAAGGGAAAAAAATAGTTACCAAAAAACTTTATCTCCTGTAGGTTTAAAATTTCGGAAACAACTTTGCACCCTTTCCCCCAAATTTTGGGAAGAACCTAAATAAAATATAATATTTTTAATGCGGCTAAAAAAAAAAATTTGGGGGTGGTGGGAGTTTGTTGTTCCCACCGTCTCCCCCCCCCTTTTTTCCCCCCCCCCCCAAGGTGTACTAAATACACTTTTAATATTATTGCAACAAACATAAAATTTGTCCCCCCAAAAAAAAATTAAAAAAAATTGGTACAGTTGAATAATGAACTTCTTTCTCTGAATGTCTTTCATTAAAAATATCTGCTGCTTTACGTACTGATATACCTATAGTTATCTCCACATATTAAAACTAATTCGGCCTTCTCGGCTAACGAAAACTGTCCTGGAAGAGGCATTTAAAATCAAATAAACTTAATAAGCAAAAAAAAATTTTTTAAAAGAAAAATATTGTCACCATGTCAAAAAGTTTACTTTTAACCCTTCTTTGTTTTTTTTATGGGTTTCTAAAAATTTTTTTAGTATTTTTTTAATGATGTCTATTAATTTTTTTTTTTTTTTAAAAAATTTTTTTAAAAACAAAATTTTGCACTTTAAGGGGGTTTTTTTTTTAATATGCATTTTTTTATAACAAATTTTTTTAATTTTTTTAAAAAAATTTTTAAAAAAATTTTTAAGTTATGTTTAATTCTTTTAAAAAAAAAAGAAGTTTGAGTTTCCCAAAAAAAATTAAAAATCTTTTTAAGGTTACAAATATGTTTAAATTTAAAAAAAGTTATGCAAAATTGATTCGATTTAAAATAATTTATGGGGGTGATTGGGGGGAATACAAAAAAAAAAAAAAAAAATTTGGGTTTTTTTTAAAAAAAAAAAACAAAAAATTTTTAGGGAGGCCATTTTTTTTGGGGATTTTTTAATTCTGAACACCTTTTCTTTATAACATTTTGCTAATTTATAATAAGGGTATTTTTTCTTTTGTACAATTTTTATTTTTTTTACCTACCCTGTATGCTTTTGACTTGCAACCTTTTTTAAATGCACCCTAATATGATTATTAAAAAGACCAATTTTTCCCCCAATTTTTGTATTTTAAATTTTGCAATTAATAAAAAAATACCTTTTTTGCACCCTTAAATGCCCCCACTGTATTAGACCTTTGTTTAATATACTTAATATTTTTAATAATTACCCCTAATATGATAAAAATTTCCCACAACTAACGTAAAAACTGGGAAAACCCACGCATAGGTGCCGGCTTTCTAAAATCCATATGGGTGCTTAGCCAAACACTGCATAAAATAGGAAGTTTTTTTTTGGCAGTTCACCACCACACCTGAATTTTTGGCCACTGACCTAAGTAATAAACGGGTGATTAAATCACAAATTTGGTGCCCGTACTTATAATATTTAATATGGGGGAGCACCCGTGGAAAAAGGCGCCTATGTACAGGGTTATTGAAATTTTTAAAAGGACCATCCATCTATCTCATTAATTTGACAAGTTCAAAAAAAAGTAAATATAAAAATTGTAGAGTTCTTTATGGATTATTTTTTGGGGTTACACAAAAAAAAAAACGAGCATCACGTTTTTGACATATGATGTAAAGTTGCCCTTTTTTAAATTGGGAAACCCCCCCATATTTTTTTCATTTTATAGAACTTTTTTTTTTCTATTCAGCAATATATAGTTTAATAATGTTTTTTTAAAAAGGGGGGAAAAAATTGGGGGTTTTTTTAAAATTTTAAAAAAAAATTTTTGTTCACGCAAAACAAACTTAAAATGAAGTCTGTTTATATTAGGGGAAAAATTTACGTTACCAAGCTTTTTTAAAAAAAGCCAATTTAATAATGGGCTTTAAGAAAGTGAAAAAAAGAGAAATATTTAAAAATTTATTAAAAATAATTATAACAAAAGGGCCCCAAGGGAAAAAAAGGGGGAAAAAAAAAAAAAAAAGGTTTTTAAATTTTTTTTATTATTAACTAAAACAAAGTTAAAAAAAATTTTTAAAAAACCCAATAACAAGAGTAATATTAAAATTTTTTTAAAACCCCAAAAACAATTTTAAAAATTTCAAGCAGTAATTACTGAAAAAAAATGCTCAACGTGTTTTACAATTTTGTTCGATACATTTTCTGTATATTTTTTTCGTCGTTCTATGGAAGCTAAAATAATGCCTTGGCCATCATTATTTAAAAATTCAATTTCCTTAATACGTTTTTTTTTTTTGCATTAACAGTTAAATTTATTTCATTTTTTTAAATTTTTTATTTTTAAAAAACCCCATAAAAAAAAACTAATAAGGTTAAATCTGGGGGGGGTTTTGGGGGACCTTAATGTGCCAAATCTGCCAATCCACAAAAAGGGAAAAAAATTTTTTTAGAAAGGCAGTTACTACCGCAATGTTTTTTGGTGGAGCACCGTCCCCGCTGCCAAATTATTTCCCCATGATTTTGTCCCCAATTCTCGATTACCGCCATTTTTTTTGCCAAGTATAATTCGCCATTTAGGTTTTGATCAAAAAATATTGGTCCTTTCCCCTTTTTTTAAAATTTTTAAACCAAACCTTTACAGACTGACTGAAAAAAATTTTTAAATTTTCCCCCCGAATTGCTCAAGGTTTTTTTAATTTTGGGCCCCAAAAAAGAACGATTCTTCTATTAAAAATTTTGGTTTTTTAAAAGTTGACTCATCCGTCAAAAAAAAAAATTTTGCGTCTTCTTCGAAATTTTTCCCTAATTTTTAAAAAAACGTAAACGGGACTCTTTTTTTTCTTCAGTTAATTTTTTTACGGGTAAATTTTATACGGGTGGTAACCAATTTTTGTAAAGTTTTTTTAATCTTGTAGTATGATTTTTAAAAATTTTTAACAACATCATTAATGACAATTTGTGGATTTTCCGCAATAAGAAAACAAAGGGGTTTTTTTTTTGTAAAATTTTTGGAAAAAATTTAAACTTTTGGGTTTTTAAAAAAAGGTTTTTTTTTCCTTTTTTAAAAAATTTTTTTTTTTGGGGGGTTTTTTAAAAAAACAATTTTAAAGGCGGGTTTTTTGCCCAAAAGGGTTTTTTTAAAAAAACCCCTGGTTTTTTTTTGGGGGGGAAAAAAGATAAAATTTTAAAATAAAAAAAAATTTTAATTTTTTAATTTTTTTTAAAAAATGGGAAAAAAAAAAAACCTTTTTTTAAAAAAGGGAAAAAACCGGGGTAACATTTCATGTATTTGAATCTAAGGATTGTAATTTTTAAATCGAACCTTATCAATTTTTAAATTTTTTTATATTTTAAATACAGTAATCTTTTTCAGACTAGTGGGGTCCCCGGCACCCCGGCCCCCCTTTTGCGCACGCCTATGTAGCCAATTGTGGCTGAAAAGGGAAAATCAATTTACAGGGAAAAATTTTTTTCAGCTTTATCAATAAAACTTCATTTTCTTTGACAATAAAGCGTATTTTATAGCTATTTATGTATCAAGGGCTTTTCTGGGACTATAATGCCCTGAAGGTGGGCCCCCTTGGGGGGGAATTTCCCCTGATGGGATTATCCCCCAAAAAAATTTTAATGACTAATTACATTATTTATTCGCAGTAAAAAAAATAAGTTGATTATGTATACGTAAGTAGATAATGACGGGTTTTAAAATTTTACTTTGATGTTTCTGTCAGTTAGTCAGTTGGCTTTTTTTTTTAAGATTTGCTCAAAATGGAAGAAATTCCAAAATATAAGAGAAAAGGCCCTAAAAGGACCGAAAATCTTTTTCCAGTTAAATCAAGGCAACAGTATGATCGGGAGTATGGCATATTTGGTATTTTGGGGAAAAAAGCGAACGCAATTCTTCAAATAACCGAAAACGTTTTAATGGCATATTTCCAGGAACTGGTAAATTATTGATTTTATTTTAATACATATGTTTAACAAACTTTATTATTTTTTTGTCGGAAAAAAAAGTCCCCCCTCTCTCGGACCAAGTATTCCACCCCCCGGTCTACGTTGATGGTCTAAGAAAATATAGACATTTCGCAATACCATCGTCTCATACTTTTTAAAAATTAAGACGAAAGGATGTCCCGAAGAAGTCTAAAGTTTTGGAAGGAGAACAAATATTAAAAAATTAAGAAGGCTCCTGATGATATCTACTTGGTACAAAAGTCATATTGGTAATGGGTGTTTTTTTTGGTTTAAGACGAGATGAGTTGGTCAAAATGACCATTGATGACATTTTAAAATAGAGGAACAGTCTTGGTTATAAAGGTACCAGAAACTAAAACTTCAACTTCAAAAAGTTTTACTATCATTGAAGAAGATTTAGGCGCTTTAAATTTAAAAAAAAAAGTACACAACATTAAACCAGCTGGAATAAGGCGAATTCTTTTTTACCTATAAAAAGGGGGCGTTTACAGTACAACCTTTGGGAAAAAAAAACCATAGGAAGCGTCCCAACATTGATCGCAAAATTTTTAAAACGGGGTAATGCAGAAGCTTACACCGGCCACTGTTTGCGTCGCACATCGTCAACTTTACTTTTGAGGCAGGTGCTTCGTTTGAAAAAGCTAAAACAACATGGGAAATGGAAAAGCTCTTCAGTAAATGAAGGAATATAGAAGAAAGTATTTCATCCAAAAACCCAAAATAGCCAAAATGATTGCCAATTCAGTTAATTCCGAGGGGTTAAATTTTCCCCCTCGACTATTGTTCTTTTTAAAAAAAAATGTTCTTCTATACAAAATAGCGTTAGTGCTACCACCGCTGCTACCATCACAAAAAAAACCGACCATTCTATAGTGGGATCAGCTACATTTGGGGCATTTCAAAATTGTAATTTTTTTTTTTGGAAATAAATTTAATTTTTTTTTTTTGTTTAAAGAAAAAATTTTTTTTTTTAAACTTGATCTTTATTGTGGGGAAATAAAATTGGATAAGCAATAAAATTTCCATATTAGCGATTAGGGGATTTTAAACGGGCATTATCATAATGCCCCCTTATAACCCCCCGGGGTGAACAGTTTTTGCTATCATAACATATTCCGTTTCTGGGTTATAGATCAATAATAGATGGTAAAACATAAATGTTTTTAAAACAAATTTACTTTACCGCCATCTAAAGGGTTTTTGGTTATTGACTATTAGCATAAAAATATTTATTATTTAAATTTAGGAAAAATTTCGGCATTTTGTTGGGTGGTAAATTAAGCAACTTTGCCCAAAAATTTTTACCCAATCTCGTGGTTCTTACACTTAGTTTAAAGAAAACTTTGGGACTTATTTTTTTTTATACTTACCTTTTTATACTCTTTGTAAGTTTTTTTTTTCTTTAAACATTGTTTCATTCGACACCTTAGTGTATATTCGGAAAATGTATATGGGAAAGGGGAATTCTTCTTTCCCCCTATACCTTTATTTCCCGTTGTGTTGCCTTTTGTTATAATTTTTTTTCATAAATATTTTAAATATATCTTTTTCACTTTCCAAAAACCCCATTTTAAATTAGCATTTTTAAAAGCTTGGTAACGTAAAAATTTCCCTAAAAAAAAGACTTCTTTTTAAGTTTGTTTTTGCGTGCAGGGCCAACTTTTTAAAATTTAAAAAACGCTATTATTTCCGTTATTTTACACAAAACTATATATTGCTGAATAGAGAATTAAAAGTTCTAAAAATGAAAAACAATATACGGGAATTCCATTTAAAAAATTACAACTTTATGTCATATGTCAAAAACGTGATGCTCAATTGTTTTTTTGTAACACCACAAAATAATCTATAAAAAGAACTCTACAATTTTTATATTTACTTTTTTTTGTAACTCGTCAAATTAATGAGATAGATAAGTGGTCCATTTATAATCAATAACCTGTACACACGCACGTGAATACAAAAGGTGACGTTAATAAAAAAAATTAAATTATGGTATAGTAATGATAAGTTTAAAACTTTTATTTAAAAAAATGGTAAAATAACAATTAAAAAAAATATAAAATTAAAATAAATTATCTGACTCCTTTATTTTAATCAGCCTTATTGTTTTGTATTAAATTATTTAGGTTTAAAGTAAAGGGTATACTGTTCACAACGTCATTCGTTTTTTTCTGGACACTCCAATAACCAATTTCCGTACTTAACAGTATTTGAAACAGCTCCAAACAAACCATTAAACAGTCTTTTTGAAGGAGAATTAGGAAACATTTCCTTTAAAGAGTGTTTTTCTATTAAGTACTTTAACAAAACACTATTAATCAATTCTGGGTTTTCCTGATGAGGAAAGTGTCCACAGTCATCAATTATTTTTAAGCGAAACTTTTCACAAAATTCCGTTGAATTCACTATACTCTCCAGTTTCACAAACTGATCTTTACTACCAGTAATTAAAATTTATAGGTATTTCCCATTTAATCCAATTGTTCGTTGATTTTTAATAATGGTAAGTTTCGATAGTAGTTGATGGGACCCGTCCAATCAGCATTTCTTGAAATTATATTTGTAGGCATACAAATCCTTAGCAGGTAGATGCTTGTAGTATTGATCAATAATTTTTACATCTTCTTTTAAAGCATCTATTTCTGGCAAATATGGAAGCTGGACAAAGTTCAACCATTGGTAATTATAAGTAGAATTAAACGTTTTCCAGTAAACGTTTGGATGAGGACATGATATAGCCACAAATTTACTAACAATGCTGGGATTCTGGTGTACCAAATACCATCCTAGTAATGCGCCTAAGTCATGACCTATGACAATACAGTTACTTACGCCAAGAGAGTGGATAAACTGAGTTAATTCTTCGAGCACAGTTTCAATTTTGTAGCTGCTTCTCCAAGCAGGTTTATCTGAGTCACCAAAGCCTTTCAGGTCCAAGGCTATCACTCGAAAATTTATAGATAGAACAGGTATTTGGTATCTCCAACTAAACCAAAAGTCTGGAAACCCATGGAGGAGAAGAATGACAGGTTGATCCGGTGGCCCGGATTCCACATAATGTAGTTTTACACCCTGCAATAAAAAAAAAACATTTAAAAAGCGATATTAAATCTGTTTAAATCTACATACACATAGTATAGACTAGACCAGGGGTCTCCAAACTACGGCCCGAGGGCCACATCCGGCCCGCGGACAGATTTTGTCCGTCCCGCGGAGAGCTAGCATACTTGAAAACTCTTTTAGAGAACAAATAATTTTATAGCAAATTAAATTTAGTTTACTGAAGTATTCTAATTTTATGTTGAATAATTATTAATATGACATCTACATTGATATGGTCTGGGCTAACTCCGCTAACTCATAACATTCTTGTAGGCTTATTGTTATTGTTTTTGGATAAGTTGGATAAAGAAACACAGAATTGTAATGAGTAAAGACATGTATAATATGCAGAAAATTTAACTTCAGTATATAATAACTAACAAATTATTGAAATGAATCCAATAACATTTTATACATTTTAAATAATCACATAACTTATAACAAACATAATGACATATGAAATACTAATGAGATTTATGTAATTGAGATTTTCCACTGACAATAGTTTGTAGTTGTGGACTAATTTTACTTGTACCAATTATTAAAAGAGATTTAAGATGCTCATCAGTTAATTTCGATCTGTAAACATTTTTTGTGTACTTCATTTTGGAGAAGGTTTTCTCACACAAATAAGTAGTACCCAAAACAGAAAACAGACCACGAGCAAATTTATGCAAATTATCAAATTGTGTCAGTGGAAGACTCTTATAAAATTCCAACAAAGATGAGTTTTGATATTTGTTCTTAATTATATCACTGCATTGTAGATCAATCATTTCCATTTGAAGTTCCGGGGCTAGGGTTTCAATGTCAGTATCAAAAAAAAAGGATCTGAAAAATCTTAATTTGATTCGCATATGGCAAATCAAAGTCCGAGGCGAGTTTTCAAAAATTTACTTCGTAGTTGTGATTGAAACAATCTCAATTTCTTCCGGAATGATTTGATATTAGTGTATAAATCAGGAAAATGCTGGTTTTCTCCTTGCAATCCCAAATTCAGTTCGTTCACATGTTTTGTCAAATCAACATAGAATGCTAACTTCCACAGCCATGCGTTGTTTTATAATTCAGTAAGAGGGCGATGCTTTTCATTCAAAAAATTTCGATCACTGCTCGAAGTTCAAAAAAGCGCTGAAGGACTTTCCCACAACTAAGCCAGCGTACGGCAGTATGATAAGGTAAGTCAGTTTCTCCAATCTCTTCAATAAATTGTCGGAATTGTCGGTGATTCAGCCCAAAAGATCTGATAAAATTAACAGTTGATATGACTGGTTTCAGAACGTCAGACATATCCAAACATTTTCCGCACAAAGACTGTTGATGAATGATACAATGTAAGACTAATGGTTTTGAACCACCGTCATTTTCTACAGCCTTTGACACAAGAGCGACCACTCCTTTATCTTTCCCACTCATGTTTTTGCCTCCATCAGTTGTAATACATTTCAAGTTTTTCCATCGAAGGTTCTTTTGATTAATGGCCATTTCAACTCCTTTAAAAATATCTGTACCAGTAGTTGTGCCATGAATACTATACATATCAAGAAGTTCTTCGTGCACTTCATAGCTTTTATCTAATCCTCGAATATAAATCAACACCTGAGCAGTATCTGACACATCCGTTGACTCATCCAAGGCCAAAGAAAACCACTCAAAATGTCCATTTTTGTCGAACAGTTGAGAGGATATATTTTCAGCGATGTTTTCTACCCTTCGAGCCACAGTGTTTGCTGACATACTGACAGTTTTTAATAAATTTACCTTTTCAGGGCACATTTCTTCGGCTACTGCAATTATGCATTCTTTGATCATTTCTCCATTGGTGAATGGTTTTCCACGTTTTGCAATTTCAAGAGCCACACGAAAGCTGGCACGAGTTGCAGCCTCTTGTTCAGTTTTGTGTTTTGTAAATGAAGATTGCTGCGATTTCAATCCGCTCTGCATAGCTTCGAATTTTTCTGTTCGCAAACTTCCTGTATATTTTGAGTAATTTTGAAAATGTTTTGTTTCATAATGACGTTTAATGTTATATTCTTTGAGAACGGCTATGCTTTCATTGCAAATCAAACATAGCGCCTTGTTACTGGACTCAATTACGAAATACTGAATGTTCCACTGATCTTTGAATTTTCTGCATTCACTATCAATTTTTCGCTTCTTTTCCATACTACTAATTCACACACAAAAGCAACAATTCAAATCAAAATACTGTTATAAAGATGTCTTAAACTTAAACACGCACAAACACGTTTTAAGGAGGTATGCAATATTTTATTTAACAACAGTGTCATAGGAACTGACTTGTGGTTGCGCCACTAGCCTTCTTATATATTCCAATTACTGCCATCTAGAAGTGAGTGGAAGACACCAGAACTTTCTCGAACCAACGAGATTATTCTGTACGTGCTATTAGCGCCATCTGTTAGCGATAGAAGGTACTACCTATTTCCGCTTGTGTCCACCAGATGTCGTGTCACGTTACTCCTCATGGCTCGTACTCTACGACTAATCTAGAAATTACAGATAATGACAGGAAAATTAATAATATGCAGTGTTGCCGTTTTGCGGACTTTAGTCCGATTTGCAGCCTTTTTTAAACGTTGTGTACTTTTTCGGACTTTTTTTTTCATCAGTGAACTATTTCACTTCTTACCACCGGCAACAATGATAATATGGTTTTGGCCCTCGGAACTTACTGGAGTAATCAGTATGGCCCTAAGGCTGGAAAGTTTGGAGACCCCTGGACTAGACGACCAATTATGCTAATATAGCTTTTTCTTTTAGCGAACACAATACAAAATTATGTATTTGAGAGGAATGTATTAAGTAAATTGAGGAAAACATTATTTTTGCTTTTTATGATGTAATAAATTTTATTTAGTTAGAAAATACATATACATAACGTTTCCTACTTTAGACGGATATATTTGTTAACCACATTTGTAAGGTCTATTTTAATTCATTTTCTATAAATAATATCCCATATACTGAAAACTTTTATAGACAGTTGCATTTTAGCCTTGTTAAGTTTAGCTTATAAAGTTATAGTGGTTTGAACTCATTTAATTTGGGGGAGGGGGGGGCTAAACTTTGGCTTGCGAGCAGCGGTGTAGCTTGGGTTAGGGGCGCCCGGGAGGAAAGTAAGTTTGCCGCCCCTACAGAATCAAAAATAAAAATGTATACCCCTAAAAAGGTGGGAATAAAACATAATGATAAAAAAACAATTTCATAGGTCAGCTATATAAATTTTTTATTATGCTACTTGACATGACTTGGCATCTTAGTATCTGCAACTACATACGAACATAGTCAGATATTCATTTTACGGCTTTCCGGGCAGCGAAAAATGAAATCATATTGTCAAAGTCCTTTTTGTTTGCTAAATCATGCTTGATTGACAATATTGCCATATTAGTTAACCTCAACGAACTCATAGTAGTACGTAAGTATTTCTTGATTATTTACAATTTAGAAAAGCTACGTTCACAGCTAGCTACAATGATGCCTACTGTCAAAAATATCCTCAACATTATAGCGATATTGGAAACGCAAGTTCACAAACTATACTGTTGTATAAATTGGAGTGGTTCAAGCGGCCCCTTAGTCAAAATTTCTGCTGCTATTTGACGCACGGGCGAAATTTTGGAGTTTTTTCTTGTTTTCGCTGAAATTCTTCTATATCAATATCATCTGGTGCTTGGTCCAGTTTGTAAATGTATTCAGGGTTCAATAGGTTAGATGAAAAAGAAAACCTCGCGTCCAGATCATGCAGCTGTTGAAATCTTGTTTTGATTTCCTGGATAATTCTGTCTACAGAAGTGAACATTTCACGCCGCAGAACCAACTCATATGACAAACTAGCACCCGCTGCCCCGTCGTCATCATAAAAGCGTGTTTTTTTCTTGTGTGGCAGGGTGCAACCTCAATGCCCTGTTCTTCACATACCTTTTTGCAAGAGTGGATGCACTATGAACCAGATCATCCCTCTTTTCCACCAAGAAGATCTCTAAAGCCTTAACTTTGGTAGAGCAAGAAATAATGTGAAGGCCTTTTGTCTGCAGATACAGTTGATTTTCATTAAGCTCCACAAGAATTGCATTCCAGAATCCGAGATAGCATAGAAATGCAAATTAGTATATGGAAGTCAAAATACAACCAGCGTCGGACCTGGTTGTCCATTTTCTGTCACATCAGTCGAAAGCTGTTCCAGAACATCCAGGATGTTTAAATAATGGTTCTTTATCACATTAACCGCATCATGTCTGGCGCTCCAGCGAGAATCAATCAAGCGCTTTATACCTTGCTTCCTTACAGTAGTCAGGGCGTCCCAGCGATGAGTCGAGGATAAGAAAAACACAAAGACGCATTTCAAGGTACCAAAAAAAGTGATTGAATCAATGGCAACCGATGCACCATGCAGCACCTGACTAACTTGATCTTCATGAAGCAAATCTGATGTGATATCAAAGATTATAGTAAAATATTTGGATTCTTTCACCTGTCTAATAACTTTCCCGAAACTTAATCCGCCAAAACTTAGATGAATTCGTTTTGTGTCTGAGGTGACAGATACAAAACTTGGATTTTGCTTCCAAGCTTAATCTTCGTAACATGTGCGCATAATATCGCGTCTTACTTTACCAGAAGCATTACGAGTTCAAGAAAGTTGCCTCTAATTCCACTTGCAACGTTTTTCTCAGGTGATTTACGATGCCCACGTTTTGCTTCGCCAAAACCGAATCACGTCAAGCAATCTTATTAAATACCCTTCCACTATCCAAGTGCTGAACCACAGCTGAGCCTTGCTCTACTAGGAGCGTCCCAAGATGATCCTTTATCACAGCTGGCCATTTACCGACATCTTTTAAATCAGTACGTGATTTTAGAAGCTTAAGCTTCATATTCCAAAAGATCAGATCAGATTAGAATATACCTACTAAAGGCAGCATTACCGCTTAGCCGGGCAAACAAGCGTGCAAGATATAAATAACACAGGAGTATGACCTTACTCTCTTGCTCAGCGTGCTGCTATTAGTCGGCGGCCCGCCGATCTTCGGCCTTCATTCCCAGTGTGAACTGTGGATTCTGCGGCTTAATTTAATCTTTCCCCCCTTAAATGCCCAAATCTTTCGGTAAGTTAATAAACTGCCTCTTGCTTTACTTAAGACACCCACTGTACGTTTGTACTTGGACTTCAAGCCTTTGTAGACTGTACCAGGGCCAGGGCCGGAGCGAGCAGCTTCTCATTGGGGGTTGAGGTGGTTTTGGCGCCCCTAGCCCAATTTTTAAATTTAATATACTGCGTCAGACGCTTACAGAAAAGCTTTGTTCTCTTACCCACCGACAGGCTGTGGAGGATATGTCGCTTTTTTTGAGTATTTTCACGGCTCCTGTTCCAAGGAGTTCGCAAATATAATTCCTCGGGGAGCTCCCAACGAAAAATAGTGCCACTTTTATTCTTTTTTTACAGTCCAACTTAAGCGGTCCCAGACTTTCGACTCTCTTTCTTTGGTTATTCCCAGAGTGAGCTAATCTACCCCAAAATTTTCCTTTTTTCCCCAAACCAATAATATTTAGTCTTGTGGAATAAACTCCCTTATCACACTGAAGACATCCACGATACGTTAGTATTTAACCCAAGCTTTCGTGGACTGTATCAAGTTTAAAAAAAGCGTATGAAAAAACAATACTTATCGTTAAACTTATTTACGTTACCTGCATGACGTGACATTATTTTATTGTATTTTTATACAAATTATAAATTTATACAATATTGTATGACCCTAAAACACAAACAATCAATCTAAATCATGGTACTTTTTTACTTTGCTTGTCCCTTACCGATTTCGATGAGTTTTTCCATATGGAGGCGCTGACCACAAATCTAAAGTAAATTTTTTTCCACGTTTTATTTTTGAGATATGGATTATTAAATATGATAAATAATTAAATAAACTCATTTAAACTTTCTTGCCCTTCTTTTATCATAAATTTGGTGATAAGTACACTAAACTATCATACAATGTTTTTTGGTAAAAATAGAAAACTAATAGAAATATCCACCATTTAAACAAAGGCTGTGAAGTGTCGCTATCTAATTTTCCATATTCAAGCAAATGATATAAAATCTAATATTACACAATTAAACGAGTTAAAGAAAATTAAATAATTATATTAAATAATTTTAAATATTCTGTTATAGTTTTCCTTAAAAACCAAAAATGTTGTACAAAAAATCAGAAAAACAGTGAAAGTGTTTAAGTTTGAATTTGACATTTGTTAACTTTATACATGGTTACAATTATTTATTATAATTTCGGACCTGACCGTTTATTTATTGTAAACTCAGCCGGGTTTTTTCCCCTATACCCGCTTGACTTTTTTTGCCCTGCATGCGTGGACAAGATTGTTCTACAGCACTGGGCTTCCCTAAATTTTCAAACTTTCTTAAGATCACCAAAAAGAAGCAGAAATAAATTTTCTAAACCATAAACCATATCCCTAAAATTCTAATTTTACTGGTACAATTTCTACCTATTTTTACATAATTGCGTAAAAAATGTAGATATAAGGATATGCAGGAATGTGGTCACAAACCTGTATTTGTAGTGATTAAATCTATAAGACTTACAGTGTCTTTGTAGTCGTCTGCAAGAACTGACCCATACTTTTTTGTAGAGAAACTGTTTGGTCCAATTTTTTTTGTTTTTTACGGCGGCTGGCAGCACCTGATTTTTTTTAAATTTTTGTATTTTATGCATTTTATTTTTTTTCTATACAAAAAAATATGTTTTTTTTTTAATTTTAAAAAACCTATTCTTAACTAACCATCACTAACACACAACACACAATGAACAAGTATTAGTATTTGCACTGATGCACTTTAAGCAGCACGAAGTGAATATGAAACATAAAACCAATAAAAGAATATTGACAAAAATAATATAAAATTTACTGTAAGCTAATAAAGTTTGTCGGTAATCTTATAAGATAAATAAATATATTCCCAAAAGTCTCAATTGCTTAAAATACTTTAATACTGTATAGACAAAGATTCCATTGTTAATATCTGTATCAAAGCCCGTATGTTTAGCAGATATAATAAATCGCCGCCAAAGCTATGAGATTTCGGTGGCGTTAGACAAAACAAGACGCGAAAAATGGCATTGTATACACAAATAATAGACTTTTTAAGGTTACAACGCGTTACAGAATAGCAAATATCAATTTTCATGGGATGCTGATGAATTTTTTAAATAGTATTCTTTTATTTTGGGTAATTGCGATTTAAAAAAAAAACTTCTCTCTCAATTTGACGCCCCTTTAAGAGAAAATTTGGCGCCCCCATTGATCACCTATGGCGGGGGAGCTTCCCCCCTTCCCCCCTGTTCGCTCCGGCCCTGACCAGGGTTAAAAGAATAAAAAAGATATACCTCCTATTTTGGGCAATCTTTATGTTCAGTTTCATTATTGTGTTTATTAAATATAGCTTTTTAAATTTTTAATTCCTTTAATATGATGTTAAGGTAAGGTATATTTAAATATTTTTATTTTTTTAAGTACCCTGAAGATATTTAAATACTCTAGCATATTTAAATACTTTTACATTGTTTAAAGACTTTCTAAAATAATTTAAATACTCAAAACTTAAAAAAAGGTAATTGTCTAGAAAGGGCGCAACCCGATTTTGACCAAATTTGGTATACGGGTTTTTTTTGGGGGCTGATCACGAATTTTTGGCGGAAACGTTTCGTTTTTAGATATCCAATCAAAGTTGAAAATTAAACTAACCTCATTTACACTATTCTCTTCTTTTGTACAGAATTTTAATTTTACACTAAATTGGAACACAATAATTAATAAACACCTTTTACAAACTTGTTTTTATATTTATTTTATACCTATTTTTCATTTAATTGTGAAAATTCACTTTCAAACGCTGCAACCAGGTATACAATATATACAACATGGCCGCCCCGTTTGAAAGTGATACTTGGCAATTTAATGAAGAAAAAGGTGTAAAATAAACAAAAAAAGTTTTTAAAAGGTGTTTATAAAATATTGTGTGCCACTTTAGTGTAAAAATCAAGAATTGTGTACAAAAAGAAGGGGGAATATAGTGTAAATGAGGTTAGTTTGACTTTCAAGTTTGATGATGGATATCTCGAAAATGAAACGTTTCCGCCAAATATTTTTTTCAGATTCGTGATCAGCGCCCCAAAAAACTCCCGTATGCCAAATTTGGTCAAAATCGGAGTTGCGGCCACTTTCTAGACAATTACCAAAAAAAATAAATAAATGCAAGGATTTGAAGTATTAATAAGCATTTAAATATTTTTTTACATATTTTAGTAAATATAGATGCAAAATTATGTAATTTTATTTCGTAAACAAAGCCATTGACATTGAATTTCAATAAGACATTTACTGACCTTTAGAAATAGCGTAAAAAAATAATAATTTTTCACGCAGAACAACACTTACCTTAAGTTTAACGTGTTTGTGTTGTCCTAACGAAGAATCCACGAGACACGAAGGAGGAGTATCACGTAATTCCAGTTTACCTAACCCGTTCGGGTTCCAGATCCATTTTAAGAATTTTTTACAGAGCACCCAAACACCAAAAACAAACGATAGAAAGTGTATTCGAGATTGGTCCCAGATTGATATCGACTGGATACAAGTGTTTTTAGCCATAGCCCGACCGATTTTTAAATCTCTTAGTCGAAGTAAGTTTTAAATTAAAAAAATTATCGATACAGACGATACGCAGAGAACGATCGAAGGTCATCGCTCGGTATAAACATCAATATAACCGAGTGAGTACTGGATGCTGGTACTGTGAGAGTTTATTTGGAACTGATAGTAGGTCGATTTTTAACTACACTGATAACACTTGATAGTATGAGAGCCAGTGAACAATTTGGGCAGTGTTTTATACAGGTTGATGTTTCTTACAAGGACACTATACAGGATAATGATGTGCTAATATTACGGGGTATAACTCTTAAGTTATTTTATGACAAAAAGTTCATATAAGTTTACAGGGTGTTATTTAATGAGTGTCCGATATTTCAGAGAGTGATTTTTTAAGTATTTTTAAGGCAAAAAGTTCCTATGAACGTGTGGTCTAAGATGCTTCGTTTTTAAGATACAAGGTGTCAAAGTTTTATTTTAATTTTTGTTTTTTCTGCATAATTTCCTACATTATGCCGATTTCTGAAGAAGGAAAATTGGTACCTGGGCTTTTTTGACTTTTTGTACAACCTTGTATTTATATTTTTGTAAAAGAAATAAATTCCTTAGTCATTTTTACGCGAAAAAGGTACTCTTATTAGATGTCGCTAGGAGCAAGGGTTTTCGAAATATTTTGGTTTAAAATAATCGATACATGTGCACGGGGTGAAAACCAGATCAAAATCACAATAAATGTTAGAAATGCCCACCTCCCGCCTGTAAGCACGTATCCAATCTTTTCCTCATTGATTCGCGTACCCTTTGGAAAATTCCTGTAGCATTTTCGAACGTTCTACAAGAGTCTATTATTCGATTCCTCAGTTCTTCTTCATTTTGAATAGGTGTTTGTTAAACTAAGGTTTTTAGATGTCCCCAAAGAAAATAATCCAAACTATTAAGGTCTGGCGACCTAGGGGGCCATGGTTGAGGCCCTCCCCTACTTATACAACGATTATTGAAAATTTGATTCATTCGCTTGGATGCTAAAATGTGCCGGGGCACCTTCATGCATGAAACCACATCTCATTCCGTAGTCTAAGGGGCACACATTTTCCAGTAAAATAGGCAAATCCTCTTCAAGAAAACGACGATATATCTCGTCATTTAATCTTCCCGGTAGGAAAAATGGACCTATCAAATTATCTCCCAGGATTCCTGCCCACACGTTAACAGAAAACTGTTCTTGAAAATGTGATTCCTGTATTGCATGTGGATTTTCATTTGACCACATATGATAGTTATGAAAATTACGTTTACCGTTACGTGAGAAATTTGCTTCGTCGGTAAATAGGATAAGATTTTTAAACAAAGGGTTTTGAATAAGGCATTGGAGAAACCAACGACAGAAGTTTATACGTAAGGGAAAGTCACAAGGTAGCAGTGTCTGAACTCTTTGAATATGATAGGGATATAACAAATTGTTCACTAAAATTTTCAAGAAATAAGAAATATTTAACGTAAACACTACTTTCCTGGTGCTCGCATTCGGCTGTTCTTTTCTTCTACCATATTAAGGACTGCATCTTCGATATCTGGGGTTCTTACCTTTCGAACTGCACCCGACAGGTGATTAGCTTTCTCAAATGTTCCTGTTTCTCTTAACCGACCGTAAATTCTTGAAAAAGTTTTTGAAGTTGGAACTATGCGATTCGGATAACGTTTCTGATACAAACGTCTAGCTTCATAAGCATTTTCATTAGCAAGTCCGTATGTAAAATGCATGTCATCATACTTAGCATTGGTAAAATTTACCATTTTGAAAAAAAACTCATTAATATTGATTACCTACTATTCAACTGTACGTCAAAATTGTATTATGTTTGAATTTTTACATGACAACACAAACAAAACGCACTGACTAGCCTACTTGATAAATCCGTCATTTTCGGCGGTCTTTACTTAGCGTATGCATCGATTATTTTAAACTAAAATATTTCGAAAACGGTTGCTCCTAGCGACATTTAATAAGATTACCTTTTTCGCGTAAAAATGACTAAGGAATTAATTTCTTTTGCCAAAAATATAAATACAAGGTTGTACAAAAGTCATGAGCCTTTGAAAGTGAGAATATACCTGTAGATAGCGGCACCTACAAGTAAGAGCTAAATTAAGAACAAATTCAAATTTCTCATGTCAAAAAACCCCCAGATAACAATTTTCGTTCTGAAATTGGATTTATTTAGGAAATTAGGCAGAAAAAACCAAAATAAAAATAGAACTTTGACATCCTGTATCTTAAAAACGAAGCATTTTAGACCACGCTTTTATAGGGATTTTTTACCCTAAAAATAATTGAAAAATCACTCTCTGAAATATCGCACACTTATTAAATAACACCCTGTATATGTCGGTTTTTGCTACAGGTTTTTAATTTTTTAAATTATTGATATTTTTAATATATTTTTCTTTAGATAATGATTTTAATTTTTGATACGTAATAATAATAATAGAATACGAAACTATATATTTTGGGTATTTTGTTGCACCACCAGTTGCAAAAATTTAGAGCCATAATACCACTTATAAGGACATATTTTGGCCACCTTTATTTAATAGGCATGCTTTTGCTCACCTTCGCATTGAACTGCGTACTTGATTGCGTATTCGGTTATTAATGGGACTTTTATACACCAGTGTTTAAAGAAATCCCAAAATTTTTTTTTTAAATATGTTTTTTTTTAAATAACTTTAAAACCGCTGTACCAACCGATCCCAAAAAATAAACCGCTCTTAACTTTAAAAAACGCATCAATCGTTTTAAAATCAGAAAAATTCCCGTGAAAATTAAGAGCATCGGACGCTCCCCCAAGACTGACTAAAAATTATTATATCGATATAATTTTGAGCAAAATTCCCGTAAAATTTATTTGTTAATTTAAAATTAGCGGTAAGTTGCAGGGATGGCCTGTCGGGTCAAGAGGCGGCAGCTTATTTTATTCAACATTATCAAGAGACGAGAATATAACTATGTCGCGTCGAAATCATTTGTCACTAGATGCAAAACAGGTTGTGCAAAAAGGGGATGAAACTTTAATCAGTAGAGGTCTAATTAAACAAGAAGCTTTAAAAGAAACCTGTCTACTTACAAAAACCTCACCGTATATATTTAATTAATAAATGTAATCGATTAAATTATTTAATGTATATAAAATTCCCAAAATATATATATTTTTCATTAATGCAATTTAAATGCAAGAAAATAACCTACAAATATTTTTAATTAAAAAAAACTACCAATTATAATATTTTTTTTTAATCATTATTTTTAATTTTGAAAAAAATACATTAATAAAATTATTTTAAATATTAGAGAACACCCTGTAGGGAAAAAGTACATCATTGAGGATTCACACCCTTAACTATAAAAACGTTATTAAGGAACACCCTGTATAAATTGTTATAGACTCTGGTCTGATATTTCATCACTTTATCTGTAAGCAGACTTTAAATCATTTTTATTATCAGTAAACGAGAGTGTTTATCACCCATTTTCAGGCGTTTGTGGTTAGTCACAGGTCACAGTGTAAAAACCTTTTTTTATCTTAACTTATTTTTGGAAAAAATACGACAGTGTACACTACTGATTGTTTACCGGTTTTTTTTTCTTAATTAGGTTATGAAATTCCATAGTTTATTTATACAAAATTAGAACTTTAGAGTGTCCACATTCTTTTAAAGTGTTAATGGGATTAAAAAAAATAAATGAGACAAAGTTAAAAAAAAATGATTAAGAGCGTTAAGCGATGATAACCAAGGAGTTCAAAGTAACATATACAGGGTGTTTCAAAAAATATGGGTCAAAAATAATACAAAAAAGGTTATATAAATATAGCTACAAAAGGCCTTATTTTAAAGATTTAGGTAGTAAAAGAAAAATACTAGAATCGAAATTGGGGTTTTCAATTTAATCGAAACTTGGTTAGTGTAAAATGTAAACCATTGACAAAATACACCCTCTGATAATAAACTTTTCTTACATATATGGACCAGTGTCGCAGTTACGGGTAATTTTGTGTACTGTTATTTCAATATAATTTTTTGGTATTAATATTTTTACATATTTGGTATACTCTGTCTCAAAGTATATCGTTATGGCTTTTGACGGACCATACCCCAATAAACCTTTAACGATTTTATTACCTATTTTTTTGGTAAACCCATTTGTTCATAAGGGCAGGGTAGCCAGGTATTTCTTGAGTATTAACCATTAGGCATATAAATATTTTGGCTAATATTTTAGTGGCAGTGTTGAATAACCGTTTTACGTGCGTTTCAAAAGTTTACGAGAATATAACTATGTCGCGTCGAAATCATTTGTCATTAGATGCAAAACAGGTTGTGAAAAATGTGTATGAAACTTTAATCAATAGAGGTCTCAATTAAACAACAGGTTTAAAAAACCTGTCTACTTACAAAAACTCCAATATCATCGATAAGGGAAAATTATTATTAGTGAAGAATTGAACAAAAAAAAAACGTAGTGATTTTCAATCTCACCGTATAGACAATAATAATCAGGACCTAATAAAAGGAAAATATATTGTCTTTATGAAAGCGAAGTTATTTCTACCTTGGATAAACTAAAAAAGAAGCTAGACGAAGACGAAACCAATATAAATATTAGCCGTGCCACCCATCATAGACTTGTTTGTAAAATCGCACAGATTACGCACTTGGTGATTTAATTACCTTCAAGAAATTTAAAGATATAGGTTAGAAAACAGATCCATAATTCACCTTGATGAAACATGGTTCGATACACACGACACAGTATCCAAAGGATGGGTTGATTCCAGTCAAAACTGTCAGACGAAAGCACCTTCAAATAAAGGAAAACGCATTACCATAATACACGCTGGTTCAGAAGACGGATTTGTCCCAAACTGCTTGCTGTTGTCTGCAAATAATATTAAGAATTCTAGCTTGGATTATCATGAGGATACAAGTGCAGAACTTTTTGAAAACTGGTTTCAAAATTATCTTTTAAAAAATATTCCAAACAACAGTGTTATTTTCATGGATAACGCAAGCTACCACAGCCGTCTGCTACACAAAGGACCAGCTTCACCAAGTTCAAAAACTGAAATCCAGGAATATTTGTTAGAAAATGATATTTATTTTGAATTCAGTTACAAAAAAACGCATCTTTTTGAAGTCCTAAATTCATATGCAATTAAAAAACAATATGTATGTGATAATTTGGCTGAACAGGCTGGGCATACTGTCTTACGGCTTCCTCCGTATCACTGTATCTTTAACCCCATAGAGCATTTGTGGAACCAAGTAAAATCAAAGATCAAAGCAGAAAATGTTACACCTACTTAAAGTCCCAGTGTTATAAATTTGATAAAAAATGTAATTACTAACATACCAGTTCAGAGCTGGAAAAATTCACTTCAGCACATTATAAATATTGAGGACTCTTACATTTCTATCCAAAACAACAAAAATTAAAACTTTGCATATATATAATTTTTTAATGTAATTTTAAGATTATACTTACCTAAATAAACAATAAATTATAAATCTTTATATTATTTAAAGTCCGTCCTTAATGTTCTGTCCTTTAATACCTACCGATCCGCAGTTTTATTGCTGTCGGCAGGTTTAATCCATAAATGAAGGCAAGAGCTAACACGGTATACTTTGAGACAGACTATACATGATATCCATTCTCTGTTTAGCTCTACATTAAAAAGGTACTCTTGAATTAACTGGATAAACTTAAACGTTTTCGAGATATTTTACTTTTTAATATAACTGGTACGAGGGTAATATTTAAAATTATTAAAAGTTCTGATTTTCACAAAAAATGTTTTTATTGTCAATGCAACAGAGTTTAAATGCATGTATTTCAAGGAAGTTTGAAGATTTATGGAAGGTCAATGCTGTAGAACAGACTTCTTGTCCAGGCTTGCAGGGCAGCTGGAATTGGGGAACAGGCCTCGCGGAATTTGCGCAATGAACAATAGGTCAGGTCCGGGCTTCCATAATTCTTTATTACCATGTAAAAAGTACCATAAAATAGTGTCACCTTATGCAGGTAACATAAACAAATTTAACGAGAAGTATATAATTTTTTTCAAAAACATTTTTTTAATTTTTAAATCTTGGACAGCCCACCAAGGATGAGGCTTGAACTAACTACGGGGTGTCTTAGAGCGGTAAGAGGAAGTTTATTTACACAAGTCTTAAATATTTAGAAATTTGGAGAAGAGACAACTTCTGCGGGTAGCAGATTCCAGTCTGGATTCCCTGGGGATGACGGAACGAAGAAAGTGAGAAGTTGGGAACCTTTTAAGTTTGATTGTAAAAGGATGTATAATAGTGGCACTACGTATTGCTCTTTTGGGAGCTGTCAGAGAAATTATACTTGCCAACTCCTCGGAGCAGAACCCTTGAAAATACCTATGAAAATGCGACATATCCCCTACAGCCCGTCGGTGGGTGAAAAAAGGAAGCTTTATAAGACGAACAGCTCTTTTTTAATGAAATCAAGGATTAAGACTTTAGAAAGCCATTCTACCTGAGAAAATATTTTGATGTCTGATTTGAAATACATACAGAGTATACAGATTAGCGAAGAAATACTTTTGACTCAAAAGTTAAGCTTTTAAAGCAGCTGAGGCTATGGATGAAATGTGTTTGTGCCAGTAAGGTTATTTTCAAAAGTAACGCCAAAATGATTAAATGATTTTTTTTCGCGACACCGAACACGACTGTGTCTTGGAGCATTAAACTGGACAAGATTTTCGAAGCCCAAATTAAGATTAGTTTAAGGTCTTGTGAAAGAGATATTTGCATTTACTTGCACGTGTTTTCCAAATCAGGCCTATAGATTGGCTTAAAGAAATTAAATATTAGAGTAGAGAATACTATCGTCAGCAAAACTAATAATAGGATTGATTGTGAAAGAGAGATGGTTGATGTGAAGAAGAAACATACTTTGGTGCCCTGGAGCACCCCAGCATTAATTTAGGTAGAAGGTGGAAGGATGACCATACGATATTATAAGTAACAAATAATAAACACAAAATTATAGTCACAATTTAATAAACACTTATCACTAAAACAATACGCGCCGCGCCGTCGCACACAAAAACGGGACTCCAGCTCTGTTGAAAGTATAATATGTTGCACACTGATTTATCAGTATGTACGTAGGCAACACTTTACAAAATTGCGTGGAATTTTGTATAGTGAAGTATTGCACAGGTAAATTAATAAAATCTACTTAAAGATATTAGAGTTCAACGTAGCCAACAAGATCCTGTTATAAGACTGGCAATATACAGAGAGTCTGCAGAGTTATAATGATACGATCTTCAATAGATAACTAAAGGTTATTAACAAGATCGTGTTACCGTTGTCATAAGACTGGTCATATACAGAGGGACTGCAGACTTAAAATGACAAAATCTCCTTTAGAAAAACGTAGCGACGTCGGTGATGGCGTGGACAGTGGCTACAGTAGCGGCCACACTAATGGTTCTTAAAAAGGTGGTGGCAGCGTTTGCAACGGTGAATTTAGAGATGGCAACTGAAGATGTTCCATTCCTGACTGCGTAAACACCCACTTTGCATGGAGAAATAAACATTACAATTGTGGAGAAGCAAAACCAGTCGGAGCCGGAGACGGCGGTGATGACAGACGAGATGGTAGTGTTGGCGATGGGGCTGTTTTTAAGAAAGGGGATGTTGCCAAGAAGGCAAAGTAACTAGAAATTTTAAATCTGTTAAACGAACTACAAGTGAAAAAAAAAGGGTTATCTTCAAGACCAACTTAAGTATTTTAGTCATGTAGCTGATCGGGACGATTAGATTTTAGAGGGGAGCAGTGTTACGGTATTATGCCAAATATAAATATTTATATTGTAGCACCTTTAGATAGAAGAAAGTTCTAGTATTTTATGAGATGTAATATGAAAATTATTTTAGAATTGTTTAGAACCACTAATCATAGTTTATAAGGCCGTTTTTAAATGTAATTAGTGGAAAAGGTAATAAATGCCGTGTTTTAAATGTTAAGGACAAAATAAAACTGCATTTTTGGACTAATTTAAAATTCTGCAAACAACATCTGTATTCGAATTTGTCATATGTTAAAAAATCGTAATAATGTTTCTGTAATTTACATTTAATTATGATGAGTTAGTTTTTTTAAATCTTGAAAATGATTATTGCCATTTTTTTGATTTAATTATTATTATTTTTTTATATTTTTAAAAACCCTTTTTAGTTTAATTTTTCTTCTGGCAAGAAAACCAAACAAATAATTTTTAATAAATGAATCTGACACAACAATTAAGAACAACTTTCTAATTTAAATAGGTGAAACCTTTAAATATTTTTCTAATTTAATCAATCATGTAGTCATTTTTTAAAATGTTCATAAGTTGTATCGAAGTTTTTGTTTTACCTCTGTAAAATAACGAGGCGGGCAAGCCTGCTTTAAAAAAGTCTCCACCCTATAAAACACTTTCGAAATATGGTTTTACACGAGTCGAATGCTAATTAAAAAACAAATTTAAACACGTTCCCGGCGGCCATGTTTTAACAAAACACACTCCAATCGAAGCTGATGGCTTATGCACCCCTGAGGTCCCATTAAATGGGAATAAAAAGGCGACATAATCTGGATCACAAAAGAAGCGACACAATACAAGGGAGAGCTTTTCATTTTCAGGACGATAACAATACCCTGAGTCGGGACTGAAAGCCGATTGGCTTACCCTCATCGGCGAGAGAAACAATGTGACAAACCAAGATTTTGAAAAATTAGAAACATTTTAGCGGTAGATTGATACGCGTAAAGGTTTTATTTGGATTAAAGGTAGCTACAGGGCGATTATTTATTGAAACACTAAATATTTATAAACTAGACTTCAAACAAAATAAGGTTATCATTTTGACACGTACGTATGTAATATTTCTAAAACTGAAATATATTTACATAAAATAATCTATAAGGGCTTCCCAACAAATATGCAAAATTTTCTATGTGTATGTATGTATATATGTTTGTATGCATGTTTGTAGGTATGTTTGTATGTATATTTATATGTATGTATGTTTGTCCACTAATTTCTCCGATTGTAACCATTATTTTTTAGTGGCTTACATTTGAAACACTAAATATTTATAAATTAGACTTCAAAAAACTGAGGTTATTAATTCGACAGGTATGTTTGTAATATTACTGAAACTGAAATATATTTACATAGAATAATCTATAAGGGCTTCCAACAAATTCAATTTTTAATGGTAATGTTTTAAATATATTTTTGTAATTTGGATAATCATGTAGTATGTTGTATATGTTTCATATAGTTGTATCCAATTTTTTGTTTTACCTCTTAAAATAACTTATAGGCGGCAGACGTTATTTATTAAAACTCCAATTTATAAAAGACTTTCAAAAATATGGTTTTATTACAGTCGTTTGCTAATTTAAAAACAAATTTTAAACACGTTCCCGGCGGCAAATGTTTTAACAAAACACACTAATGAAGCTGATGGCTTATGCACTCTGAGGTCCCATTAAATGGGAATAAAAAGCGACATAACTGATCACAAAAAACACAAATACAAGGAGACTTTTATTTTCAGGACGATAACAACCCTGAGTCGGGACTGAAAGCTATTGGCTTACCCTCATCGGCGAGAGAAACAATGTGGACAACCAAGATTTTGTATGTAATTAGAACCCATTTTCTGATTGAATTATTTATTTGGATTAAAGGTAGCTACAGGGCGATTATTTATTGAAACATTAAATATTTATAAACTAGACTTCAAAAAAATAAGGTTATCATTTTGACACGTACGTATGTAATATTTCAAAAACTGAAATATATTTACATAAAATAATCTATAAGGGCTTCCCAACAAATATGCAAAATTTTTAAGTGTATGTATGTATATATGTTTGTAGGTATGTTTGTATGTATAATGTATGTATGTATGTATGTATGTATGTTTGTCCACTCATTTCTCTGATTGTAACCATTATTTTTTAGTGGCTTACATTTATTTCAACTTATAGCTACAGGACGATTATTTATTGAAACACTAAATATTTATTAACTAGACTTCAAAAAACTGAGGTTATCAATTCGACAGGTACGTTTGTAATATTACTGAAACTGAAATATATTTACATAGAATAATCTATAAGGGCTTCCCAACAAATATGCAAATTTTTTTAAGTGTATGTATGTTTGTATATATGTTTGTAGGTATGTTTGTATGTATGTTTGTAGGTATGTTTGTATGTATAATGTATGTATGTATGTTTGTCCACTCATTTCTCTGATTGTAACCATTATTTTTTAGTGGCTTACATTTATTTCAACTTATAGCTACAGGACGATTATTTATTGAAACACTAAATATTTATTACTAGACCAAACTGAGGTTATTAATTCGACAGGTACGTTTGTAGTATTACTAAAACTGAAATATATTTACATAGAATAATCTATAAGGGCTTCCCAACAAATATGCAAACATTTTTAAGTGTATGTATGTTTGTATATATGTTTGTAGGTATGTTTGTATGTATAATGTATGTATGTATGTTTGTCCACTCATTTTTCTGATTGTAACCATTATTTTTTAGTGGATTACATTTATTTACACTTATAGCTACAGGATAATTTATTGAAACAGTAAATATTTATTAACTAGACTTCAAAAAACTGAGGTTATCAATTCGACAGGTGTACGTTTGTAATATTACTGAAACTGAAATATATTCACATAGAACAATCCATAAGGGCTTCCCAACAAATTTGCAATTTTTTTAAGGGTACGTATGTATGTATATATATTTGTTGGTATTTTTATATGTATATTTGTAGCTATGTATGTATGTATGTATGTATAATGTATATGTATATTACGTTACGATCAAACCATTATTTTTTAGTGTCTTACATTCGCTTTAACTTACAGCTACAAGACGATTATTTATTAAAACACTAAATATTTACCTAGACTTCAAAAACTGAGGTTATCAATTCAATAGGTACGTTTGTAGTATTACTAAAACTAAAATATATTCACATATGGTAATCTATTAGGGCTTCCCAACAAATATGCAAACAATTTTAAGTATGTATGTATGTTTGTATGTATGTTTGTATGTATGTTTGTATGTATGTATGTTTGTATGTATGTTTGTATGTATTGTTTGTATGTTTGTATGTATGTTTGTATGTTTGTATGTATGTTTGTATGTTTGTATGTTTGTATGTATGTTTGTATGTTTGTATTTATGTTTGTGTATACGTTAGTATGTATTTTTGTATGTGTGTTTGTATATATGTTTGTATATATGTTTGTATGTATTTTTGTATGTATGTTTGTATATACAGTGTGTATATAAAGTATTAAATAAATTCATTATTTGCTAAAGCAAAAAAAATGAAAATTTTCTCGAACACGTAGATATTTATTATTAAGAATTTAAACCGTTATAAATTTGGATGCATAAATTTGATAACGAATAAGTTAATTTAGCAAAAAATACATTTTGGGATTTTATATAATAATAAAGAGAATTCCTTTTAGGAAAAAATGATATAAAAAATATTCCCCAGAAATATTGTTGTTTTTGTAATACAGGGTGGACAAAATAGAAATCGTATTTCCTTTTTACAGGACGTTTAAAATTTATAGGGCAAGTAGATAACTTAAATATAAATATTTTTCAGACCCGAATTTTATCTCTATTTTCGTCAGGTAGTGCTTGTCTTAAGAATTAATAACTCCAGTTAAGTTTTTTTTGTGTTGGCACTTAATTTTAGTGCTTTTTATTTTTTTGAATTGAAAATTTCTAAATTTATAAGTCCTTTGGCTGGACTTCTTTGAGCATGCCACCAGAGTTCCATCGCTTTTTGCAACGGTATCCGATGTCTTTTGGGTCGCTGATCACGGAAAAAATGGTTTTAGAGGTAAAAAATGGTCTTATTTTTTTGTATTCGCAGTTTTTGGTCATTTTTCTGGGTTTTACAACTGGGACAATTACAAGTTCCTTACGAATTGTTATTTTAAGAGAAATTGTTTAAACAAAAGTTGTAGAAAATTTAATTACAAACATTTTTCTTCTTTTTCTGTGACTTTTCTGTACGTCGAGTAATCGACTGGAAGATGTTCATGCGCGGCTATGTCCTAACCTCTTTTGTTTTTATCGATCATATCGCGATCACGATGATGTGCTTGAATAAGAAAAAAAAACAAAAATCATCCAGAATCATTTAGCCTGCTACTTGTGTTTCATTTAAAGTGTAGGGGAGAAGGTAATATGACGCGTGGGGTAATGCGACGCACGTCATGTTGTATAGTACTAGAACATATTTTAATGCATTTTTTTGCATATTAATTATTTTCCTGGCACAAGTTCCTGACACGGCGTCAATGACTCCAGATAATCCGCCTGCACCATATTACCCCATTCTCCCCTACATCAAATAATCGACTAAAAGGGCCTCGCGCGCTGTTAATTTGAGGGAATATGTTCTTAATTTAATTCTTTACAACTTTTGTTTAAAGTATTTTTCCATAAAAAACGATTAGTAAGGGAGGGACAATTACAAAAAACCAAAAAATGACCAAAAACTGCGAATAAAAAAAATTGGACCACTTTTGACCTCTAAAACCATTTTTTTTTCGTGATCAGCGACCCAAAAGACTTTGGATACCGTTGCAAAAATCCATGGACCTCTGGTGGCATGCTCAAAGGGTCGGTCCAGCCAAAGGACTATATTGTTTTTTATTCATTCATTAAAATTTTAAAACTTTTACAAGACATAAAATAATAGAAAAATTAAAAGGAATTTGTTTTTATAGGATTTTATAATATTATAGAAAAAACTTTATAACAAAATTATCCATCTTAATTTTATAAAAATGGCAAATAACAACATTTTTATTTTCCTGGTCTATTATCAAATCAACGCATAAATGGAAATTAAAAAAAAACAATCGCAATAAATGTATTTTACAACAGGTAGAAAAAAAATCTTGAAAACTGTAGTGAAAATGGTTGTAAAACATCCAACTATTGAGAAAACTGACTTTTGTACCATTGACTTTGTGTGCCAAATTACCTTATGATCGATTAAAAAATAAACAAAATTACAACCCAAAAGAGATTTTGATGTCACCTAGTATGTAACATTTTATTTTACAATTTTTAAAAAAATTTAAAAAATTTTTTCGGTTAAAAAATAATATTTTAAAAATATTATTATATATAAATATTAATTTTTATTTGGTTACTGTATATTATATATATATATTATCTCAATGTGTGGTCACATATTTCTCACAGGAATAATAAATACCTATCCTGTAATTTAATTTAAGGTACCCCAGCTGCTTTCTCATTATAATAACGTACCAGTAATTTGACTCCATCAGCTCAAAATAATATTGTAAGTGTATTATAAGGGATCGCCTATTCAAAACCGCCTCGCACAAAGCAAATCTTTTCTAAATTTACACCTTGTTCAGCGTCGAGTCTTTTCTCTATATCACACGACAATCCCACATCTACGTTATATCATTACTTTACGGGAATGGGGACAAAAGGACCCTTAAAAGCTCATACAGAAGAGTCAAAATGGCGTGGCTGGATGCAGGGGACGGACTATTTCATTCCCTATTCTCCGGGCTCAATTTTGTGTATGTCATCGAGAAACGTGACTCAACTGCGAATTCTGTTCAAGAGGAAATTGTTTTATATCAGTTGGCAGCCATGCTCGCAGCGACTGATTTACATTTTCCTGGGTTGAATATTTTTATAGGGGAGATGACGATAAAATCTGCCGTAGCTAGACGATGTGATATTTTGTTTTTATGTAAATTACTGGGACAGCTAGCAAAAAAACCATGTCTGGTTGTAGCCATTTGATTATCCGACTGTTTAAAATTAAAACCAAAATATGCGAAACATCACATCTTTTAAGGCATTGAAAAAAAAGTTTAAAACAACTACTTTTAAGGATTTTCTGCTCTAAAACCTATTTTTTTAAACCGTAAAATCAATAAAATTTCTTTTAAAAAACCCATTAGCGGATCTTTTGAAGCCGTCAGATTTTATTATTTTAATTAATCCAGATTTTGTGTACTATGTAAAAATTATTTTAATATCATGTGGTTCTTTTAAATCTATATTTACAAAAAACGCCCAGTAGCTACAGCTCCTTAGAAAAATTTGTGTTCAAAATGTTTATCATTGCTTTACCATAATAAAAAATTAATATCTAGTAAAAAATATTTTTATAAACAAGCATTTATTTACATGCTTCAAAAAAAAAAAAAAAAATTAAGTTTAAAATCAATCAAACCAATTAATTTATTACATTATACAATTTACATGAAACAAAAGCTTGTCGCCAGATTTACCTATTTTATGAAAAAACATATAATTTTTTTTTCTTAGAATTACTTATGTGAAGATAAAGTTATATGTTTTATTCTTGTTTATTTACGGAGGTAAATCTTCTATATTATATAAATTGTGTTATATGTAATAAATTAATAGGTTATTAATTATTTTCTTCTTTTTAGATCAGTGGTTCCCAAACAGGGGGGGGCCCCCCGGGGAGGCGCAAAGCAACATTAAGGGGGGAGCCAGAGCTCAGAAATATTAATACAAGTTTTTAGCTTTAAAATAACAAAAAATCAGTTTAAATAAAAAAAGAAGATTTATATATGAAAACGTCGTCTGCAAGCTTAAACACCAAATTTTTTCTCATTTCCGAAATTGGCTTCATTAATGAAGAATAGTGACGACACTGCTAAAAACGAAGAGATTACAACATATATTATACCTCATCTAGAAAGTCTCTGCGATGAATTCAATAATCAATATCTTCCTAATTTACATGACAATGATGAACATAAATTTGCCTAAAATCATTTTAATTTTGATATAAACATCCTTCCAGAAGAAATGCAGGAACAAGCAATCGAATGAAAAGACTCAGTGGCGAAAAATGACTTTGAAAATTTTGTGATTGCTACATTTTAAATAAAATATCTTCCAATTTCGCGAAAATGGCTTTGAAATTTTACATTCCATACAACCTACTTATATCTTATATGAAAAAAAGGATTTTCTATTTTAATGGATATTAGAACCAAAAAACGGAGCCGGCTTGATGTTGCTAGTGACATACGTTGCGCACTTTCAAAGATGAAACCAAAAATTTCCGACCTGGTTAAGGAAATGCAGCACCATACTCCGCGATATGTTAGATTCGTGTTCAAATGTTATGTTTGTAAATAAATGCTTCTGTTTTTAGTAAAAGAAATATGTCTGTATAGTGGGGGGGGGCGCGATTATTTCTTAATTTCAAAAAGGGGGCGCCATAGACATAAGTTTGGGAACCACTGTTTTAGATCATGTAATTAAAAACTTGTTTTTATAAATATTTTTTACCATGAATATATTTTCTATTCTGTAGTTATCGCTGAACATGTTCCTATCACCACCAAACTATACCCAACCTTTGCGGAGTTATAACTCTTTAAAATTAGATTTCGGCCATTTTGTTTTCCTTTATTTTGAATTTTTTTCCCTTAAACTCTTTCATATGATATCCATATCATGAGGGTGATAAAAAAACAGTCCACCATCTTTGGGAGTCCGCCATATTGGATTTAGAGTGACGTCATTTTGTTTTTCTTAGCAACCCCTTTCATTTCATTCCTACATCATGGGAGTGCATTAAAAATAACTAGTCCGCCATCTTGGGCGATCCACCATATTAGATGTAAAATGACGTCTCTTAGCTAATCATGCATGGTCATTCAAACTAAACGTGTATGCAGAATTTTAGCCCAATCGGTTGAGGATAACTGCTTTAAAATTCAGTTGTATGATTTGACCCTAAGAAACTTACGTTCATACATACATACAAAAATTGTAAGTTAAATAAAAGCTTGTAACAAGATACGAATTAGAACTACTCTTGGTAATAGGTAGGTAGGTAGGTTTAAAGTGAGTGAACTTTTTACGCCCTCCACTGCGACCGCTCGGAATATTGTGGCTCACACCTTTTTATATTTCTCCCAATAGGATCAGACTTCTAATGAATCCGATACCAGAGGGAGAGAGTTCTTACATCTCCTCTTATTCGTGTCGCTACCGGACACGAGCACAATATGTGTTCTGATGTGTTCTGATGTGTTCTGGTGTCCCTGTTTCCTGGAGAGTATGACGAGCAGACGGTTAGATCCGTCATGCCCTCCTCTCCCGGTCTAGTGACATGGGTAGCTACCAGGTCCTTTTACAGGAAAAAAAGTTCTTCGAGGCCACATCTCCGGCCTTACCCTATGAAAACGGGCCTATCCGCTTTCTGTTTAAAGCCAGGAACCCTTTTCCCCCTAAAGCCCGGGTTTTGTCCGCCTTTTGTTGGGATTCGGGATCCCCTTTCCCAAACCCTTTTTTTCGGGAAGGATTAGCCCTTCCCCGTGAAATAGGCGCCTGAAAAAGCCCTTTGAAAGGATTCACCCGTATCGGTCGGCGCACCTTTTTCTCCTTTGGGCCTTGAGTGGCACCTCTCAACACGGATTTATCCGTTTTGGTCAGCGCACCTTTGTCACTTTTTTCCATGAAAGCGGTTCTGTCCGCTTTTTGTTTAGAGTAGGGAAGTAATATCCACCACGGCAGAGCCCCGCATTACCGCAGTAAGGCAGATCTCTGAGAGGTCGCCCGTATCTCAGAGGCACCGTTGAAAACACCTGTTTGGAACAGGGTGGCATTCACCATTAGCACGGTATGCTAAAACCTTGAGAAGCCTTTTGGGTTTATCTTAG